>JANHGB010011472.1:0-17262 GCA_026283785.1 Coracopsis vasa | reverse complement strand
AAGGGACCTTAAAGCTCATCCAGTTCCAACCCCTGCCGTGGGCAGGGACACCTTCCACTAGAGCAGCTTGCTCCAAGCCCCAGTGGTGTAAGGAGTTGAGGTCACTTACTGATGGAAGGAGTTATGCTGGTTATTGTTCATTTACTAGCAGAGTCCGAACAGTAGTAAGGTTTATCCTCAGGCTGTTTTGCACCGTGATGGCCATGACCATGCCTGATAGCTCTTCCTATACCAAACTGCTCTCCTTGGCTACTGTAGAGATCTAACCAAGGTTTTCATCCTCCACCAAGAGTTTTGGTGATCTCTGAGACCTGGTGCTGCTCAGAGCAACTTTGGGACTGCTTGATCTGTTTCTGTGGATTGAACCATCGGTAGCCCAATGGGAAGGCAACATTTTCCATGGTTTTAGCTGAATATTTGGTCCAAAAAGGACCAAATTGATATTTAAATTACATCAGTGAGCTAAAATACCCTTTGTACTTAGTTAAGCGCTTCTACTAATATAAAGTCCCTGGGAAGTAACATTACTCCAAGGAGCTCATGTTGCAGTTAATGTGGATGAGTTATAATTTAATTTGATTTGTTATTTCTGTTCTCTGTCCCATGAGCACAACACTAGAAGTCTAAACCTCTTGTGCACTGAGGAATAGACAAATAAGAGCTTTTGTCTTCCTCACCACCTCCCCAGACAATGGTTTGGTGGTGAAAGTCTGAACTGAGGTTTTGGATGCGCAGAACGTAGGATTATGCTTGAAATTGGCATTTCTGTAGGTGTTTAAGCTTCCTAAATGTTCATTCAGAGAGCACCAGTTAAAATAACTCCCAAATCATATTTGCAGCATGATCTTTGTGGTTTTGTGTGAAAATAAAGCAGAGCTGCTTTGTTGCTATGCAATCCATACTCGATACCTTTTTTTAACCTAGAAATGAGTTTGGTTGGGTTATATGTCTCTTTCTGTTCCTTTTTGTACAATGAGCCTGCCATAAATCTGTAGGCTAACTCACAATACAGATCTTTGCCCATCTGTCATCTCTGGAATATAATGTCAGTGCTGCTAAAAAAGCCTTTTTCCACATAAACATCCCCCTCTCCAGAACCAGGAAAAGCAGCCCTTCCCATCTAAACCATACCATTTTGTTTTCAAATTGCCATTTATTTGGCTTGGAAAAGGCCAGGGCTCTCAAAGCAGGAACTGGAGAGGGAAAACACCAGGGACACGCACAGATGCTAAGCCTTTTTGGAGCTGTGAAGCTGGGTGAAGATCTGACCCGGTCACATAGCTGGGACTGTTTTCTTCTCTAAAAGGCACAGATTCGATTGCCCTCAGCATCACACTGTGATGAGTTATTTCTGCTCCCCTGAAAGGGTCTAATGAAGCAGTGGGAGAAGGCTCAGTGCCCAGGACCGCTTTCTCCTGTGGCTCCTGCTGAGCCAAAGCATGGAGAGGGGAGGAGCAGCAACAGGGCAAATTCCTCTGATGAGGCCCACGAAACATTATCTCTTGCAGGCAGCTGCTCAGAGCCTCATGGTGTTCCTATCAACATATAGCTCCTCACCCATGGGTTGGGGCCCCATGCCAGCAATACATGCTCTCATATAGACACATAGCCTCAAGGGCAACTGAACTCATCATCAGCCCACCTCCACTGGGCCAGGCAGCATGAAGTAGAACAGACTGGCTTAGTAAAGCATCTACCTGCAATAAATCTGCTTCCTAAAATAGCTGCAGGGCTGTGGGGTATTTTTATAACAGCTACGCAGGCCTTCTATGGAGAACTGTAAAGAAAACTTTGAGGCATTAGCTTGAGTGTAAACTGACTTTGAAGACAGCCTGGAACAATGACTCTGGGAAGGGGGAAGTACTTGCTTCACCTTGCTCGGGCTTTAAATAAGGTACTCAAGGGTGTCAGTGTAAATATCAACACTGAGACACCCTTCACCGCTGGTAGCTTTGATAGGAATGTGAGGTTTAGTAGTCATCACGTGCATTATCTTAATGCTTTACAAGGACTCTCCATCAGTAGTGTTGCTATTTTAGCATTTCTTGTGCCTCCAACAAGAAGTGGGGAAAAGGAACTCACATTTACCTTCAGTAGACAAGTCTGGATGTAGGATGTCAATGTAAGTAATGGTTGTGTGATAGCTCCAGGCTGGCCAAGGCCACTTCATCCACCCAACCCACTCTCCACGTCTCTTTACCTCTCTGCCTGGCCATCTTCCAGCCCCTGTGAGGAGTGCCCTGGTCCCAGTGGGAGAGGAACATGTGCTGCTTTGGGAAGATCCAGACTGCTTCAATTAGCAGCATTAAGGACAGCCCTTGCTCTTGGTATTTCTGCTGGAAGGAGGGTCAGGCATCCCTTTACTCCACAGTTGCCCCAAGAGCAGTGATCAGGATTTGCCAGCCATTAGGTTACATTAACCAAGACCAAGTGTTCAGTTTACTTCTATAGCCTGGCCTGTCTTGAGGGTGTCAGGACCCAACACCTTCCTTGGGGGGTGTTTTAGTCACTGAGGCACCATGTGCTGTTGGTATCCTCTGTATTATCAGGCTGGCATGGTGGGTACCCACATCTCCCAGGCCCCAGGGTGGGGATGGTGTCAGCCATCATCCTGAGGGTGAACAGGCAAATCCTAAATAGCAGGACCTATTCTGCTGCAAAATGACCACAAAGAATCCTCAGGAGCCATCCCCAGGGAATACCAGCCCGGAGCCCCCTCTGCAGCTGGTGCTTCCTCCACCCCATTCCCTTCTTGGATATCAGGCATTTGACCTGTCAAAGGGCTCACGTTAACCCTATCCCTGACCTTGTGCGCTGCTTCTTTTCCCATCCCAGCTGCTGGATTTAAACTGGGAACCTATGGTGCAGATAAGTGCTGCTTATATTTAATCTGTGGCACTGTCTGAGCATTAATTAGGATTGCTGATAAGCAATGCAAACCTATTGGCACCCTCCTTGGTGGTTTCAGTGAGGAATGCTGGCGTGGTGACAGCTCAGCTGTGCTCCATGCACAAGAAGCATGCAATAGGCAGTGAACATGTTGAGGAAATAGGCAATATTTCAGTGATTCCTGAATGTGTCCATCCCTGTGAGCAGGAATTTGCCATCTTGGCTGCTGTGTGCCAATAGTATGGAAATATTAGTTTATTGATGGGCAAAACAAGGGCTGTTCTATTCGTGTTGTGGTACTGTGACATTTGGGCAGCCCGAACATTGGTGGTGGCATGGTAACTACATGAGCAGAGCTTGGATGGTTTGGGATGTGGTTGGCACGTTTGGAACAGTGGATTACCAGCCAGAAAGCACCTGTGTGGTTAAAAATACTCCAAAGAAGGGATATGCACTTCTGGAGGTAACCTGAGTGCTGAGAACCGCTGAGAGCCCTTCATTTATTTCAGTGGCTGCTGTATGGAATGTGAGAGTGGATTTTACAGGGAAACGGCTGCAGGACCAGGGCTCTCATGAGGAAAAGAGCATCACCAAATCATCAGAACTCAAGATGTCAAATGGGGCCCTCCCAGGTCCTGGTGGCAGCTCTGATGCTGATCCCCAGGCTAGAACCTAGATGTTGGTAGGAATAGTGTCATATTGGGTTTGTTCAGCCTGGAGAAGAGAAGGCTCCTTAAGGGGAGACCTTAGAGCAGCTCCGGTGCCTAAAGGGGCTACAGGAAACCTGGAGAGGGGCTTTGGACAAGGGCCTGTATGGACAGGACAAGGGGAATGGCTTTAACCTGCCAGAGGGGAGACTGAGGTGAGCTCTTAGGCAGAAGCTCTTCCCTGTGAGGGTGCTGAGGCGCTGGCACAGGGTGCCCAGAGAAGCTGTGGCTGCCCCATCCCTGGCAGTGTCCAAGGCCAGATTGGATGGGGCTCGGAGCAACCTGCTCTAGTGGAAGGTGTCCTTGCCCATGGCAGGGGTTGGAACTGGATAAGCTTTAAGGTCCCTTCCAACCCAAACCAGTCTGATCTGGGTTTGCCTGTGCTCTGTGATGGTCAGATCATGCACCAGCAGATCTGGAGAAGGAATACAGGGATATAATAGCCAGGGCTGACTGCAGCTGTACTGGTAAGTAGAGACAGGAGGGGGTTTGGTGATGGTGCAGCTGCTCCCTTGGAATACGACAGGGATCGCTGAAGAGGAGCCAACAGTTCAGTTGCTTTAATATTCCCCTGATAACCAGGAAACCCCACAATACGGGAAGCTTTATTCTTTCCTGTCTCATTCAGGGATGAACTTGAATAGTGCGAACCAAACCCAACCCCCAAATCCTATGTAATGTACTTATATAAATGAATACAGTTGGTCAGTTCCACAGATTAACTCCTGGTGGTAGAATGGATTTCTCCCCTCCTTTATGACTTGATTCTCTTGAACGTTCCCTTGCACTGCATCAAGAGCAAATCACCTCAGTTATTTCTTTGCCCTAAAGAAACAACTGCAGCATTTACAGTCCCTCTTATAGATCTTCCCTGGTGCCCTGCTCCCTTCCCCTTCTGCCTCTGCTGTGTCCCTTTTGACAAGCAGTGACCAGAAGCACGCACTGTGGTCCAGATTGGGGATTACTGCTGTGCCTAATAGGATTAGAAGATTGTCAGCACTAATCCTTATCCTGTTCTTTAGGCAGACTAACCTTTTACTTAGATGTTTGCCTCCTGTTGCACAATTAGTTGACTCCTCAGTGATTTCTTTACAGCTGCTGTTTTGTCCTTTTGCGAGGCCATTATAATGGATGCAGACCTCCGTGGGGTTGGAACTGGATGATTTTAGGGTCCTTTCCAACCCAAACCATTCTGTGGTAGGGCAGAGCCTACACAAAGGAGGCTGGTAAGGAGACTTAGACAAGGAATGGCTTAGTGGCTTGGGCAGAGAATCAGGCTTGGGTTTGTGTACTGCGTGCAGAAGGAATGATTTGGCAACAGTCTGAGCATGGGGATGAAGGAAAGCAGGAATCAGTGTTAACTAATTACATAGGAAACTTGGATGAGGGGGAAGAGAGAAGCATTGTCTTCGCAGGGGAGAGGAACTGTAGGAAGAGGTATAGGATTGAGATGGATGTTTGGATTAAATCAATTGTAAGCAAGACAGTAACTTCAGGAGGCTTTTTGGAATAGGCCTATGTGCAGGTATGTGCCTCCAAGCCCTGAAAATGCTTTACAGAAGTGCCTGAACGCCTTTTGTCTTTCATGTGTAGGGAGTACCCAGAGGTTAAGGGACTTCAGGCCACATAATAAGCCCCAGCAGTGACAAGACTGGAATCCAGCATTCCTTAAACTGTTTTCAGTGTGGCAAAGCACAGCAGTAACAAATGTCCATATATGCACAGAACACACTGCAGGGCAGATGAGTGAAACCCTCAATCTCCAATTTAGGGAGAGCACATCACCTTATTTACTGCCCCTTGCTCCGCAGACGCAAAATCACTGCACGGTTTCTTTCCCTCAGCGGGTTTTATTCCAAGCCTTTATTGTCTGCAACTAATTCTTTTCCAGGGATCCTGTAAACTGTTTGCTCCTTCAGGATCCAGTTGCTTTCTGTTACCAGAACAAACTGAGGAAATGGATATCAATCACTCGGTGACTCTTTGCAGGAAATCAAAGCGTGAGATAGCAGCCGAGCCAAGGAGGAAGGACAGAAACGTGGTACTTGTAAGGAGAGCCAAAAACGTTATTTTGTGTAGTTTCTGAATATTATAGAGCTTTCTTCCTTTTGTGGGCTCTGCCTCCTTTGGGTTAGGTCCTTCTCCCACTGATCTCAGAGGGGATATTTGTTAGTAGCTTCAGTGAGAACAGGATCAAGCTATGGTCTGTGTGTTCTTCCTTGCCTTAACCAGTGTTGCTGTTAAGATACAGCAAGGGACGAAAATGCTCTTGGCTTCCCAGAATCTGAGCATTTGGATCTAATCCTTGCATACAGCATAGGGAAATGGGTTCAGAGCTGCCTGCTTCCAGCAAAGCTTTTAGGAGCCAGTGTGAAGCCTCTGTAAAACACTGACTCTCCTCACTCAGTAGGTGCTTTACTGCAGCCTGCATTGTGCTTCAGGTTCTCTAAGCTATGCTACAGTAAGCATGATGGAGCGCAGGTCAGTGCTACGGAAATCAGGATGTGTGCTGGCTCACCCCAGTCTTCCACAAATCCCTTCTCCAGCTCCGGGAAGCACGAGGTACACCATAGCCCAGAGTGTTAATATTTAATGTCTTATGCACATAATGGACTCAGCTGTAATTATGAGTCCCACAGCACTCAATTGCTACTGGCAGGATGCAGAAGATGACTGCGGGTCCATGAGGCTCCAGCATTAGGGATTGAAACATTGATCATTTCCATTCCCAAGAGCTGCAAACCCAGATGTATGAGTTTAAAGCAAAAGCTTCCATGGAAAGGTTGGGAGCCAATAAACATTCCCCTGCAATCTATTAAATTTAGACTTTGCAGCATCATCCTGGTGCATTGAATAAAAGTGACTGAACCCTGGGCAGGGCAGAGTGGTTTTGACAAGCCTATGCTCATGGCCAGGGTAATCCAAGTGAATAAGCATTTAGGCAGTGATGCAGAGAGGAGTTAATGTAGAAAACCTCTCAGTGTTCTCTTCTCAGTAGTGCTATTTTTAACTTACAGATCCCTATTCCTCTCTTACATGAAATCTTGAAGCTGGCAGCATCCCTTTCAGACTTGGAAATGAAAGGAAACCGAAAGAACAGGAAAGCTGGCATTTTTAGGCCCGTTGGCTCATCTTGGTGGGCAAATTCTCCTCCTTTGAGCCCAAATTGACTTTACCAAACAGTGCAGGGCTTTTCCTTGCAGCAAATTTAATCACAGAATCATTAGGGTTGGAAGGGACCTTTGGAGATCATCTGATCCAATACCCCTGCTAAGAGATAAGGCCCCAGCATTCACATCCCTTGTGCCAGCAGAACTTGGATCCTGCTTTATTGTGTTTGCCGGTTCTTCAGGGTATTGAACAGAGGTGGAAGGGAAGGTAGAGGGATGGTTCTCATTAGGAACTCCTGTATTCCTGGTTTCACAGGAGATTGTTTGGAAATCACAGGAGATTGGTGGCCTTTCTTGGTTTGGTTTGGAGTTGGTTGTTTTGTTTCGTGTGTAATACTAAGGTACAGCTATGGAAACCGTTGCAAAAGGGGAGTCAGCCTGAATCCCTGCTCTTCGTTCATGTCTCTGGCCATAGTTTCTCTGAATTTAGTGATGCAAAATCATCCCTGTACTGTACTTAGTGCACTCAAGCTTGAATCAAATCCTCACACTTCTTACAGTGCAACAAACACATTTAACAGACAGGAAAAAGAAACTCAAGGTTTCCCTGAGACAGGAAATCAATCTAATCCATTTGTTGTTTGGTTTTTTCCAGGCTTATATTCGGCACTCTTTACCCCGCATATTATTCCTACAAAGCCGTGAAATCAAAGGACATCAAAGAATATGTGAGTAATGAGGTTTGGGGCTGTGCTGCAGGGTTTGTTCTCTTCCTCATCCCATTGTGAAGGTGTTGCCTGTATACTGGGAAAGCTCATAAACCAGTGCAAGGGGAAGACTGGCCTGAAGATGGACTGGCACAAGTCTCAAATAAGGAGACTTGGGTTTGTGCTTCTGGCTCCTCTGCAGAGTTGATGTGCTCTTTGACAAATGTATGCTGTTTCTATGGTGTTGTGAGCTAAATATGGTCCACTTAAAAGGTGTTTGGCATGCAGAGCTTTGCCTGTTTTCCTTTTGTTTCTGAAGAGCAGCATAAATCAAAGCCTTTTCAAAAAGCCTTGAAGCTTGAGCTGCTCATTCAAAGCAAGGATCAGAGGAGGAAACTTGAAGCACATAGGGCTGAATCCTCAGATGGAAACATCCTTCCATGTGGAATGACCTATTTACAAGCAGATCTGGTTGTGCTGCCTCATCCTCTGGCTGAAAGATCTTCCCTGGGCCCAGTTTCTAAAGGCCTATGGGGCCACCAAGGGAAAGTGCGATGTGGGAGAATCAAACCCACCTGGATGCTGTTGGTGTCCTGTAGGATTTGTGTGCCCTTCACAACCTGAGTTCTGTTGCACTGAACCTGACTCAGCCTCCAGATCTTGACTCTTCAATCCTCTCAAGATCCCAAGGATAGCAAGCCCATTTTCTCCTCTGGCTAACAGCACAGATGGGTATCCCTTTAAGTCCTTGTGCCAGCTCAGACAGGGACTCACTGTGCCTGCTGAGATTTTCCCTTTCTATCAGTACCCTCCTTCAGTTAATGGTTGGGATGTTCTGAGAAGCATTAAGTGCTGCAGAACACATCAGATACTTACAGCAAAATGTCCCTGCAGCCCTTGAACAGCTTTGTGCTCAAGGGTTGTACATCCTTTGCTTGGAAAGGGTGCAGACGTGTGCTGGCATCCCCAAGCAGTGTCTGCCACTGATGCTTAATGTTTCCATAGCCCCTTTCTGGAAAGTATTTTGTTGAAGGGTCCAATTCCTGTTGGGAATTCAATTGCAAATGAAGAACTTGCATCAGACACATGGGATCATGACCCAAGTGTGAGGCCTGCTCTGCACTTACAGTTGTTTCTCAGTTGTGGCAGTACATCTATTAGTGTCTGATTAAATAGCCCGACGCAGTAGCAGTTTACACTGACCCAGTACAAACCTTCATCTCTTACTCCAGATGATATCACTGCAGTTTATTTTCATCAGTAATAGCCATTTTGATAAATGGTGTTTGAGGCTGATCCAAGCCCTTCCACACCAGGTCTTGGTTTGTGTTGAAGTCAGGCTGGCAGGAATGTCCAACTGAGGCTTTGAGTTATGTAGAAAACACTGACAGAAGCTGCCCTGGGAAGGCAGTGTTCTCAGGCATTTGGCAGGGCCGTTCTACTGCTGTCACACCAAATAGACATACAAATAAGTCCCAGGAGAGCAGTTCTATAGCTCTATATGGTGACAATTCCTCAGGGAATTATTGCAGTACCTGCAGGGAGTGGAGAGGGACTACAGGTACTGACTACAGGTACTGTAGAGAGACTACAGGTACCAATGCACTGGGGAGAAGATGGAAGAAGCCATTTCAGAGCTGGTGAGGTACAGATTTATTGCCACCTTCATCCTTCCTTCCCCAGAGCAGCACCTGGTGTAGGCATCCCCCTTGCACTGCCTTCTTTCCCTTATTCTATTGCAGTTATCCCAGCCTTAGGTAACACTTGGGTCCAATTCTCTGATTGATTTTCATCAGAATAGTTTAGCTGGGCTTTAAATGCCATTTAGTGACAAAAATCCCCAGATCCCTGAATTACTCAAGATCCTACAGTTTCCCTGACCAAGTCACAGCCCCCAAACACTCTTTCTGTGTCTGTTGCTGTCACCACAAAGGAATTCATCCATAAATCACCCATCAAGCAGCGCACACCACACTGGAGTTACCGTAGTTGAACACTGACAGCACAGCTTGTGCTTTTCCTACCAGTATGAGGTAAAATGCTCTCACCCAAGCCCCAAATAAGGGATTTAAGCTGATTCACTCGGCCTTGTCACTGCAGCATGCTCAGAGTGTGGATGTGAGGAGGCACCACCAAGTGATGCGCACTGATTCAATAAGTTGGGGTGAGTTGATTGTGCTCCTGAGCCCTGGATCGTGGGATGGGCAAATAGCTCTTTATATCTCCCTGGCTGGTTTGCCCTGCTTGTAGGTGTTATGCAAGTAAATACAGTTTGTCTTCATTGCATTTGGCCAACACCCTAGTGTTCACCTTTGTCAAGATGAGCCAAGTGAGGTTGTTAATGCCCTGTGATAGGGCTGTGGTCCTCTCTAAGGACAGAGCCAGGCCCTTCTTCTTTTCATAAGCCCAGTCCTAAAGGCCACAATCTCTTCCTTCCCAAGGGTTTGTGTGGAAATCTGATGTGTTATGGGCTGAGGTGGGGGGATTTCGAGCACCTTCAAGTCCGTAGTAATTGTTAAACACACAAGGGGGACGTGGGAAGAACCAGAACATTCTTTATCTGTGGGAGTTACTCTGTGCATTTGTGCCTGTAAGAGATAGTTCAAGGCCCCTGGGGGCGAATGAACTGATGCTGGTTTTGTTTATCAGGTCAAATGGATGATGTACTGGATCATATTTGCGCTCTTCACGACAGCAGAGACATTCACGGACATCTTTCTATGCTGGTGAGCACCACACGGGAGTGGGTCTTTGTAATGAGGTGGAAAGAGAATGGAGATGTTTAAAAGTGAGGTAAAAAAGGGGCACAAAAGGTTCACTGCTTCCTGAACATGGAGTTAGCAGCTTCAGGTGCATAGAGGTGTTTTGTCTGGAGGAGCTCTGCTTCCTTCCTCAGTGCTGCCATGGGAAAAGCAAGAGAAGATGGAACTGCTCAGTGAGATCTCATTAGTGAGAAATCATTACAGGAGGTTGTCCTCTGCATGTCAGAGAGGCTGATTGCTGAGCTGGATGCTTGCACAGATCATCACATAAAGGCATAGTTCTAGACTTACCTACCTGTGTCCTACAGTACATACACAGACTGTAGGCACCAGGCAGATACAGCCTTGCAGCACGGGACTCTGTAGGGTGCTGCATGAATGGTTGTTCCTGGGATGTTTTGCCATTCCAGCCTAACCAGGCCAGCTCCTGGTTAGGCTGGGTTTATGGTTTGATGGAGAACAGTGACAATCCATACTGATGTGGGCTCTGGTACCAGCAGAGGATTCCTGGTGACCTCTGTCAGGATAGGAGCACATAAATACCCAATTATCAGATTCATAGACTCATGTCGTAGAATCCCAGACTGGTTTGGGCTGGAAGAAACCTTAAAGCTCATCCAGTTCCAATCCCTGCCACAGGCAGGGACACCTTCCACTAGACCAGGTTGCTCCAAGCCCCTGTGTCCAGTCTGGCCTTGAACACTGCCAGGGATGGGGCAGCCACAGCTTCTCTGGGCACCATGTGTCAGCGCCTCAGCACCCTCACAGGGAAGAACTTCTGCCTAAGAGCTCATCTTAATCTCCCCTCTGGCAGGTTAAAACCATTCTTCCATATCCTGTCCCTTCAGGCCCTTGCCAAAAGGCCACATGATTCAGAGAACAATCATAAACTCTGCCAGGAAATAAAGTTTTCTACTGGTATCACCTCTAACACACAGACAGGTTGACTCTGAAAATGTGCACATGTAAATGGTTTCGACCCATAAATTTAAACAGTTTTAACCTTATCTGACCATAAGCATGCTGGCAGATGCCTCCAGAGGAAATGCCAACAATAGCACTTTAGCACTTCATATTTCCAGGTTGATGCACTAGTGGTGTTACAAATGCGAGGGAGAACAGGCAGGGCAGAGCCATGGTTGGAGAGCTGACGGGCTTGTGCTCTGTGCCACTGAAATGATTTCAGAGCAGAGGAGTGCTTGGAGGTCCTGCACAGTCCAGGTGATGTGTCTCCTCAAAACAAGCACGATACCAACTCTTGCAGGATCACCTCCACAAGAAGATGAAAGCAGACATGTTTCACATCTTTCTTACGCTGGGCCTCACCTCTCGCCACAGTCATAGTCGCGCTTTCCTGCAGGGAAGTCTTGAAGGCCTCAAACCCAAAGACTCTTTGCAGTGCTTTTCGGACCCTGCCTTCCAGGCCTGGGGGAGCCTCGCCACTCATCCTGGAGAAGCTGTGAACAGTGACAGGAACCGGAGCTAAACCCCAGCACTGCCACCCTCCCCTGCCCACAGCCTGCCCCATCTGCAGCCGCCTGCGTGATCTCCCCCATGTTTGCCCTGCCACACTCCCCTCTCCTTTTGGAGGCCTCCCCCAGGGATGCCGTCTAGGCCCCGCCAATGGATAGAACCCCAATATCGTCTATTCTGGGACAACCACCCCGCCCAAGGCCTCCACATGAGGCACCGCTGCAGGGCCATAGTGGTGGTTGCGCCTCACTGCCCCCAAGCCCACCCGCACCCGAAGCTACGGGGTGGGGTGCGGGTTGGTGTTGGAGAACAACACCTCCTTTCTGCAGGCCGCCCACGGCCTTTTTCCAAGGGAATCCTTCCGCCACCTCGCATCACCTCACAGCCCCTTCACAGCCGGACCCCTCCGCGCCCCAACCCCGCATACTTGGTTAGGATCCGACAGCTGCTGTAGCGGCGCCGCGCGATGACGTCAGGAGCCACTCTTAAAAGGGCCGGAGCTCACCTTTCCCCCTCCTCTCCCTCCCCTACCGCAGCCACGCGCCGCCGCGCTCCGGGGTTTGCGCCTCTCGCCGCGAGCGGACGCCGGAGCGTTCCCCGGTTAACATGAGGCCGCTTCAGGCGGAAGAAGGAGGGCGGCGGTGCTATGGCGAGCGCGCTGATGCGTTGTCTCTGCGCGCCGGAAGTCCGGCCTCGGCGGAGGTGGAAGATGGCGGCGGCTAAGCGGAGCGTCTTGTCGTCGTTGGCGGTTTACGCTGAGGATTCGGACCCGGAGTCGGACAGCGAGGCTGGGACGGCGGGAAGCGATGGGGGAGTGGCTACGGGTGAGGGCAGGGAGGGGGCTGGGGAAGGCGCCGGCCCGCCACGTTCCACTGTAAAGTGAAGGCCTCGCTCGTTGACACCTGCTCATTCCTCATGGTTTAACTTTTTCTCTGTAGGAGAGAAAGGAGGGCTGGTCTCAGTTGGGTATGGAGATGATGACTTCACCCGCCTGGACGGTGATGAGGACGGGTATGAAGAAGAGGATGATGAGAACAGCAGGCAGTCAGTAAGTACCCCGTGTGCTCCGAGAGCTTGCCCTGATGCCTTTCATGTTGCAGAGGTTTATTTCTTTCTAAAGAAAGCCCCCGAGTTGCAACCCGTAATGGAACCTCCAATATCTGACAGTGCGGGTGGCTTTCAGCACTGTCCAAATTCTTTGTTCACTTTGTTTTCAAGTAGAAGGCATTTGCCTTGAAGCCTATCAGCAGCTTGGTGCAGTCTTTGTTGCTTGTTACTAACTGTGTTGATGCCATTTGTCTCTTATGGGAAAAAAGGCTGGAAAGAGTCAACAGCCACACCAAAATAAAATTACTCTGTAAGTGTAGTTGACATATATGTATATAGCATATGTCATATAGTATGATCTTTGAAGAGGAACACACTGGTGCATGGTTAGCTGGAGGATTGAAAAAGATAAAGTTCTGTGATTTCTTAAAGATATTCTTTGGTGTATAACTCAACTCACTCACTACATCGGGTTACCTTGATGTAACAGCATCCCATCTAGGTGTATGGCATGTGTTTAACATCACCTAAATACCGAGATAACTGATGTATTGTGAGACAGGGCATGTAGCTCACTGCCTGCAAGTGCAGCGGTAACACATAAAAGGATATATAGTTCTGTCATGTGTCTGTAGCAGCAAAACAATAAGTCTGGGAAGGGTTCTTGTCTCCTTTTATTATCATTAAAGTTTTGCTTACCACCACATTAAGAATGTGTTATCTTGTCCCTGTTCTAGTTCTTTCCTCTACCATGTACCTAGAAAATAACAGGTCTGTGGTACGATAACCTTTCCTCATTGAAATTTACTTCATTAGGTTGGTCTCTTATGAGACACTCACTTTTTCTCCAATCTGTTTTCCAAAGTAGCAGACAAGAAATTTGTCTTGTTCTTGCTTTTGGCTTTGTTCTGTTGCTAACTGGAGAAGGTGCAAGTGATAGCATTTGGGGGCTGCCCCTGGCATCTGGCTTAGCAAAATAGTAAAACGTCTTTACTGCTTTAGGGATTCTTTTCTTCACATCCCAAATTTCTAGACCTTTCTTCAATGAGACCACTTTAAAGAAAGTGGTAGGTGTGCTCAAGATCAGCTGTGTTTAGTTAGCATTGACAAATGGGCATGTAAATAGAGTAGCCTTTATTGCACACACAATTTTGAGTGCGGCTTGCAGTGTCCCTCATCTAGGAGGTACAAGTTGCTTGCTGTTCAAGTAATGGCAGTTGATCGAGTCACTTATTTTAGGCAGTGGATCTTATGTGTGTTTGTGGTTACTGTACAAATGTGTGCAGGTTACATGGAGTGCCTTCCCTCTGGCTTGTTGCAGGAGAGCAAGGCTTGTTTTTTTTGCATTAAGTTTTCTTTGATCAGAATTGAGACCTTCCTTGATACTGCTTGTGCTAGTCAATAATACTGGTTATGAGTTGTTTTTAGAAAGCAGTGCAAGTTGCACTCAGGTTGCCCTGGACTTTTATCTAAGCAACTATGTGTTTATGTTATTTACCTTAACAGCGACTGAAAAGCCTCTTTCTTTTTCAGAGGCAGTTCTCAGCAATGTTTCTTTATTGATGGTTGTTTCAGTGATATCCCTGCTAGGTTAGGAGGCTTGGGGAGCTGGTTTAGTTACCTGTCTATAACATGTATGGTTTGACCTATTGTTGCTTTGTTGAAAATGACTTTTATGTTTATAATATAGGTGGATAGGAGGAGGGGAGAGAAATCTCATTTCTGATAAGCACCAAGTTACTTGATGCTGTGGTTCTTTTCTAATTATAAGCTTATTGTTATTAAACATTGACAGTTAAGTCTGAATTATTGGCATAAGTGCATCTTTCAGGAAGGTAGGCTGGACAGTAGCTGAAGTGAAGGAGTTTGTCCTCAGTGAGATAGGCATGTTAATTCAGACAATTAAAACTTACTGGCATTATTGTGTGGTTAATCTGTAGCTCGCCTTGCCAGAACTTGCTTGTGTGCTCGTGCTCTGAGGTGAGCACATGAGCACATTTCATCTTCCTTTCAGTTGCATGTAATCATCACACTTCTTGTTTTTTTTGTTTTTTTTTTTCCCCCCTTTTTGAAGCTGTAATACCAAGTTCTTGTTTCGGAGACAAAGTTGAAATTTGTGGCAAAGTTTGGAAGACAAACTCTTCTGCTGAGTTTTGTGAGCATGAAAAATGTTTTCTGCTCCTCAAACTTGTTTTGAACCCAGAGTACGTATTCCTAGAAACATAGGTAGCTCTAGGATCCACAGTGAAGTAGCTCCTAGGGCAGTGGAACAGTAGGCTTAGCTAACACGTTGGACCAAAGCTGGAGCTTGCTTCTCATGTGGTGCAGAATTTTACACAAAGCTGCATTCAGTATTTCAGGCTCTCACAGGGCAGAAATTTCTTGATAGAAATAAAAATTGTGTGAGGTCTGTTACCCAAAGCAATAACGTTTGTCAGTGGTTCCCTTCTGTGCGAGCTCACGTCATCTGCAAATGAGGCTACTGTACAAAAACAAAGATATGGTGTCTGCTGGTAGCACTGGATCCTTGGAATGTTGTGCTATGCCAGACCCTTGCTAAGCCTGCATGTTTGGAGTGATGGCAGGCCAGCTGTGTCCTGTGTGTCTTGCTGCTGTGTGCTTAGGAGTATAATAGGTCTTGCAAATGCTGGTTTTTATGTGAGTACTACTAAACGGTGGGGACAAGTGGAAAAAACCTGCCTGCCAACTGGAAGAGACAGCATTATCAGATAATCAGATAAACTTGTTTTTCCACAGTTCTGTTGCTTCTTACTGTCTAGTTCTGAGCATTCAGGAGCAGCATGAGTTTTGCAGGGGGCATCTGTTACTGAGTGATGCTTTTGCCTAAAAAAAAAAACCAAACAAAAACCAGTGCACAACCCAAACAAACACTTCTTTCCTTGACTGTAGGACTTGTTTTCTGGTTATGAGTGGGTGGGGTAAAACTGCCTTCTGTGGAAAGGGTCTTGGAGTACTGCTGGGCTGCTGAATGCCAGCCCTTTGCTGTAAGTGCAGTTACTTGCAAAGCCTGCTCTTTAAGCTTAATCCTGTAAATTCTTGTCTTGTAGGAAGATGACGATTCAGAGACTGAAAAACCTGAGGCTGGTGACCTAAAGGTATTTCAAAGTGTGGTGGTATGGTGGGGGGGGAAGTTCAGTACAAGAAGAATAAGTCTTATCAGCATGGCTTGGTGTTCGTTTGTGATCTTCTGTAGCTAGTTTCATAATTTCCTTTTTGTAGCTGTAATATGTTTTTTTGACTTCTGGCTTCTGCCAAAGGTAGTTAAGTAGTCAGGCTATGGGCTGAGCCATGATCAAGATCTGCATTCATGAACTTGGTCATCCTGTGCATTAGATCTGAGGTATGTTTTCTGACAGTATCTCACCTATTTTGCAGTGACCTGGGAGATGTAGTGTTCGGTACAGAATGCTCTTACAACCAGTGTTAACTGGAATACTTTCTTTGTTTAGAACAACTTAATAAATGATATTATGCTCCTAAAGGTCATGAAATGTGTCAGAATTGATTTATTTGTCTCCAGCTGTCTTTCTGTCCTTCTGAATGAAGCAATTTTGTAAAGGTTGTGTTTAAAGTTAAGGAAGTGAAATAAGATCCATGGATGATAGCTGTCATAAATAGTTGAAGTCATCTTTATCTTGGGATTGCATCTTTTTTCTGCTGAACAACAGGTTTAACAGCACAGAGGAACATAACATCAGGCTAAAAAAGCTGGAAGACGGACACAGACCAAAGCCATTTGAGACTTTATATGCAGACCTGTGCCCAAATTATTCTGCTAGTTCAGTCACCCATGCAGTATAAGCAGTCTTGTGAGATACTGAGTGAAGGACATGTGTGAGGGCCTTTATTTTATCCAGCAGCTTCCTCAAGGTTGCAGATAGTAAGCTCTGCTGAGGAAACCAGAGGACTGTGCTGCAAACTGAAATTCTGTGGAGCATTTAAATTAACATAGGGTTTTGATAGGACAAGATGAAGTCAAATGAATCTGTTGAGCTATTCTGCCAAAATTAGTTTTATAGCAGGACTTCTTCCAGTTTACACCATGATTTTATGGGTTTATAATGATACACACTTGAGAATCTTGGCAGCTGTACTGCAGCTGGTAAATTCTCTTCCATCAGTGTGTGAAGTATCATGAATGCCTTTGGTATACAGATAAAAGGCACTTAGAAATGGAATGCATTGTCTCCTTTCCTTGTTGCAAGAAAAATAAATTACCGTTTTTGAAAGTGAGGAAGAGGCAATCACTTCTACCCTTTTTCCACCTCTCTGGGCAACCTGTTCCAGCACCTCACTGCTTTCACAGGGAAGCACTTCTTCCTTATATCTGACCTGACCTTCCCCTGTTTTAGTTTGAACCCATTACTTCTTGTCCTATCACTGCAGTCCCTAATGAAGAGTCCCTCTCCAGCATCCTTATAGGCCCCCTTCAGATACTGGAAGGCTGCTATGAGGTCGCCACACAGCCTTTTCTTCTCCAGGCTGAACAGCCCCAACTTTCTCAGCCTGTCTTCATACGGGAGGTGCTCCAGCCCCCTCATCATCT
>JANHGB010011471.1:0-17650 GCA_026283785.1 Coracopsis vasa | reverse complement strand
CTTGCTCATCTTTGCCCTGGGACATTGTGCAGGAGGCTGATCTCTGAAGTTCACATGCTTTTTATCCATTAATAGGCTATGCCAGAAATACTTCAGCTCTTCCTGGAGCTAAGACATGAAGGTTGCCAAGAAAAGGCCTGGCTGTGTGCTGCCTGTGTGCTCCCAACCCACTAGATGGCTTACCAGCTCACCTGAAGGCAGCCTCTTGTGTGTCTCCCTGGGATGATATTGGCCTTGCACGGTGGCCTCTCATCTCTGGCAAGACATGGTTTTGTCTCCACAGCATAGTGTTTCACTATGGGTCCAGGTAGGTTGACCTGCTTCTAAACCAGTTCCAAGTTCCTATGCTATAGTTTTGCTTAGCAGTCATAACCCATAAAAGCTTAAAAGAACATACCACCAACACCCCCCCAAATTGTTATACAAAGGTTGCAGTTTACTGACGATATTAAAAGAGAAGCCCAGTACTCCGTAAGGGAAGATAACTCTAATCCTTTTACCCATAAATATCAAGCCAAACACTCCTACCACTCCTGCATTGTCCATATCCCAGTAGTCTGTGGGCAACAGAAGGATTGATTAGCTTCTTGTTGTCCAACATGAGCAAGTGATCCAGAAGTTCATTTTGGCAACTTGAGCTTTTTTCGCTGATGTAGTTCTAAAGGTCTCCCTGAAAAATAACCACTCCGCATGACCCACAGTGGTTTTAATCAATTGAGAATTAGTTACTCTAGTAGTAAAAATGTACAGAAATGAATGGTAAACTCTTCTATGAGTCATGGTCTGTTCAACTGAGTTCACATTGTAAGTTTCAGGGGTTTCATTCAAATAGAAATTAATTTTACAGCTTCTTAGGCCATGTCCTTTTGGACATGGTGTGCGATGATCACACACCAAGCTGCCCAGAGGAGTTCTGAAGGAGCACAAAGTGCAGATGGACACCTGAAGAGTATGATTTGCTGGAGAAGGTCAGGAAAGCTTATGCTGATTTTAAACCTCCAAGTTAGTTGAAGTCCAGCACTGTGGAAAAATCAAGCTCTTAAAAAGATAAATTGTTGGTCTTTTCTCACACAAGAGCTAGTGACAGTGGGCTATTTTCTGGTGTAGTTGTCCAGAAGATGAGGGTGTGCCTCTATGAGGCACTAAGTACTCAACAGAGGAGCTCGCATCTCTCTCTGCTCCCTTTGCCCTTCTCTGAACTGGTCTCCATTCTCTTTTGTTTATCCTTTTCCTTGTATCCACATTTCTCCGCTATGTGTTCCAGCAGTGGAGTGCAGACTTTTGGGTCTGCACTGAGACACTCTACAGCAAATTCCTGGTCATAAGGGGAAAATAATGCCCTTGCCTTTTACTCAAACTGATGGGAAATTCTTTTCATCATATGTATCCTAAAGCAGGGAAACATAACAGAAGACCAACATTTTATATAACATCACTAAAATTATCAATATGAGTATGGCAGCAAAATGGTTTGCCCACTGAATAGCAGTCACTTTTTATGACTTTTCCACATCATGCCCTCATAATGGAAAAGGCCAAATTTAAAGAAGGGAACAAGTACAGGAGTTAACTCAGACTAACCATTGGGATGCAAAGCTGTAAAGGCAGGGATTCTGGCTTGTGATTGCCCTTGCTGGGAACTGCCCACAGCAAGCTGCAGCTCTTTGTCTAGGCAACGTGCCACATCTCATCTCCATCTGGAGGCAGGCTGGTTCACTAATATAAAAGTAACCTCTGCAGTACATCCTGGTGTTTTAGGCCTCTCTCAATAAATTTTAGGAAAACAACTCAGAAGGGAAAGTCTTTTCCAATACACTGGAATTCTGATAAATGGATGTGACTCAAAACTAAATTGCTTAAATCAGTGTCTTTAAATGACCCCCTCATGATTTCCCAGCAGCAGGTAAAAATAGAGATTTGTGTTTCTGTTAACATCAATTATACTCTAGAGCAAACAAGCAAACTATAGCTAGTCAATGACAGCTGGTTACTGAGAGAAGCTGATTATACACTGTGAAGTGTGGATGAATCTTAGCCCCCATCAAAGTCAACAGGAAGTCAGGAAGACCAAACAAGCACATAAATCAGATTCAGTTATTTTTGAGGTGGTATGTGCTGCCATGATTCTCTATTGTGAGCAAGAACAGTATCTATCTGTTTTCAATACCTGACCCATTTTTTAGCAGTAAGATACTCCAAGCAAATAATTTCTGGGGTGTTTTTAGAGTCTTGGATATATTGCTGCCCAGGAAGTGTGATAATCCCTGAGAAATGTCTGAAGTCACTCTGTGTTATGCTGTTCTGAAATTGGATACAGCATATACAGTATGAAAGTTTGGAAACAAGGAAGGCAGAATAAGAGAATCAGAGGGAATTTGCCACATTCTGCCAAGTTTCCACGAAAAACATACTGATCACATGCTAAATCTTGCAGTGGCTGTCAACTGTAATGCTGCCAAGTAGTCCTCTGCTGCTTGTAGAGCCAGAGATGAGACTGGTTTAGAACATTTTAGGTACTTCCACTACATCCTATTAAGTGAGAGTATCACCACATTTTCTCTTTATTACCATAAATTGCAGGAAAAGGAACCTTTGCTTTATGTATGATAAATGAGTAAACACTTGTCAGTCTGGAAAAACACTCCTTCTGAGAAATCATCATTGTGGGAGTACTAACACAGAGGGTGAGGTGGCTGGTAAATACAGAAATGATGAGTATTGGACATCCATTGTCTTATATAGATACTGGTTGCTGATAACAAAGGATCATCAGGTTAATTTTATGTTCTTTACAACATCTGCTATCAAATATACAATTTATGTGCATACTAGAGCAAACAATTTCTGATCAATGCTGATTATTTAATCTAATGCAACATGTGGATTTTGCATTCTACACTTTCAGTTTTGTGTCTCAAAGTATCTGTTACCTAATTACACTGTCATGATGTTAATAGAATAGTTGCACAGAGACACTTAGACAGTGAAATAGAAAAGAATAATAAACCCATTCTTTTTACTATCTTGTTGCATTTTAATCTGATAGTAGCCATGCCAAAATCATAAAACATTTCCACCAGTACCAGATTAGTAATGAAAACATTTCACATTCAATTCCCACGATAGATGTGGCTATAGTTGGCTTTACAGACATCTAAATCAAATCTAATGCAGTTTCTTTCTACTTCAAAAATTTAGCCTCTGAATTTTAGTTTTACAGTCTTTAATAACCCTAAGATCCAATGTACATAAAACTAAGTCTTTTACCTTTGAACTCGATGTTGAAATTGCTGTAAGTGCTAATTAAAGAAGGCTATGCACACTTCTTTATTCCTGTATATAATAAGAGAGTTTATTTAATTTTTCTCTTTGGAAGTAGCATTCATTGATGTTAATAAAACTGTATATAGAAACAGTTTGCGAATACATTGAAAATTCCAGAGTAGAGATAGTTAACATGTATACTTTCATCATATCAAAAATAAACTATAATGACATAATGGCTACTGCATTTATGACTACTTTTGTGTGTGTGTGACTGACTGAAGAGTGAATTTTTCTTGTTGGAACTCAACATACAAATAGTGATAATGTTTGTATTTTATATATATGAAATTATATGAAATTATGTTTTTTCATGTGTGTGCATATGCACATATCTGTCTGTCAATCTATAACTAGCTTCCTGTAAAGCCACACAGGTATATGAAGGTGAAGGATGATCTGGATAAAACTTAGCCCTGAGCATTAGACAATATGTGTTCTATTATCACTGTATCACAGACACCATCTTATCTTCCAGTCTGTGTTTGCTGACTATATCTGTTGCCAGGTTGAACTTTTCTTATAGCTACTATTTCCCTTTATAGAGTTTATCTATAATGTGTTAAATTCCTTGATCTTCCTAATCAATTTAGAATGGTTTACTAGTACCCTCTGTTAAGTTTTATTTCTCCCCTTTGCCTTTGACCTTCCCAGGATGTATTATTCCTAGTATTATTAAATGGAATTGAGAAGCATGCCAAAAACAGTGCTGGAAAGAAATTTTAACTTTATGAAAACCATTCTCCATCACTAGAGAGAGATTCATGTAGGAAAGTTTATTTATAATCAACATGAACATTCTAAAAATGTCACATTACTTGGAAAATAAATAAATTTCTCCAAGAAAAAGAGCCCTCTCCACATCCCTGCCCCCAGATACAAGTCTGCCAGAAAGAGTCTCTTATTAGTATGGAATATGTTGTCTGAGAGCTTTATGGCCGCATGGACTTGATTGACGCATTTCAGCTCACTTATAACTCTCGGAGTTCCAATGGAACAGTACATAATTTAACATTTTTTAAAAGATAAGATCTTCCTAGAAAATTTTCACTTAGCAAAATATAACTTGCGAGTTGTCCATCTTTTTTCCCTGCTCCCTCCTTAAATTCAGAAATAGCACTGTATTCCATTTGCTTGGGCAACTGCAAGGTGATGGAAGTCAACACCTGTTATTAATGGACAAGTTGGTATTAACTACATGACAAAATTTCTTTGAGGAATGGAAAAATATAATGATTTAGATAAGATGAAGGAGAGGAAGCAGAGGAAAGTAAAAGAAAGAAGAAGAAACAGTGCAAGAGGAAAAAAAAAGAAATAGTGCAACAATTTTTTGCCCTTCCTGTCCTCTTCCCTATTGAAAGACACATGTATTCGTGTTAAAATTTCAGAGACAAAGTCTTTTTTGCCTTTCTCATTAGGATACAGGAGACAGGTAATTCAAAGTAAACAAAACTGTGTATACCTATAGATTGCAAATATATTGCAAATTCTAGACAGGGACAGGTACCAGGTAACCTTTTTAGTAGTACTTTTGAAGTTAGAATATGTGTTTTTACTACAACCTTTACATTTTTCATAAAGTGATATATCCAGTATAACCTATATGTACTACAAGGTACATAACCTTATATGAAGATGGTATCTTTTACATATATATAATATTATGCCATGTCAATATGTTTCATATACAATATTAGGACATTATTGATGAAAGAATACTTGAGTACTTCTATTCAAGGAAAATTTTCACAATCCTACTTTCTCTGAAAATTGATAGACATTTTTACATTTGCATTCTCAGCAGAAGTGAAACTGCCTTTCCAAATAGTGAAAAGCACTTCAGTTTCTGACAAAAGACTTTCTCCTCTTTCATAGCGCAGGGGTGGCCAACCTGCAGCCCTCAAGCCACATCTGGCTTGCAAGCAATTCAGATGTAACATTTGTGCTGAGACAACAATGTGTCATCAGCAAAGAGCGGCAGTAGAACAGACAGTTTGTCACTGGTACAAGGAAACAAGCCAGCAGACACCACTACTGCTGTGTCAGGCTGGGGCTCAGTCGAACTCCCAAGTGTGGCGCATGTGAAACGGGCAGTGGGGCACCCATCATTATTCGCCATGCTTTAAGAGAGTGCATACTCAGTCAAATACAGCTCAGCAATGTGAAGATTTGGTATGCGGCTTGTGAAGTCAGACAGGCTAACCATCTTTGTTTTGCAAGGTTAATGCAGTAACTGTAATGCTAGAAAGGTATTGGAAGGAAATGTCTCTTCCCTGTTAGTAGTTGCACAACTGAAATCTGATTTAGATTACAGACAATAGCCAGCAGCATGCACCGCAGCATATCCACCCCTATGAGAGGGCAAACATTTCAAACCACATATTGATATTTGAATCATGCTCTGATCAATGTTCAGCACATACACCTTACAAGAACAAGTAAATCTTAAAATCACCATCACAGAATGGGGTTCCCTCTGAAATTTGAAATCAAGTGTGCTCTGTACCCAAATCAGAGGCTCTAATTCTCTTGCTATGCGTGCTCCTCTGACTGCAATAAATTAGGAAACAGAATAAAGATACTAGGGAATTGCCCCAGTGCAAGACTCATTTACACAACTTAGCATTAGCAAGACAGCTCTATACTTAAAATTCAGCTCAGAGTAGGGTGAGGGAATCGGTGAATTTAAAGAACCTGTTTAGCTAATGCTTGGCCACAAAACAACCTTCTGAGTGAGAAACAAAACCTAACGGCAGAAGAGTAATTAATCTGTATTAGTTTATGTCAGTGATTGGAAAAATTTCCTCATTGTTTTGGAACCTGGAGAGAGGGGCTCTAAAGGTGGAATGCAGTCCTGTGTATCTGCTCAGCTCTGGTACAGCATGTACAAATTAATGGCAGAAGATACCCTTTTTCCCTCCAAGTAAGATTTCTGTTGTCAATCCCATCTCATTTCATTCATGAAATGGGCACCAGACTAGAATCAAGCTCAGTCTTTGGATTTGCACCAACTCCAGCAGATGCTGTGAATTTGCACAGAAACTGTCTAAAACTCGGACTGTGTCCAGGTTCTTTGATATCCTTACAAATCTATGTACATTCACCAACTCATGTTTGCATATCTTGACTCATTTTCATCTCCTGTCTTAGCAGTATCTACATCATAAACCTCACAACAGCGTCATGTCCTACTGATGATCAATTCAGAAACATCATTTTCCCCACCTTAAGTGTCTCTGATTGAGAGACCATTTCTCCCATGCAGCCCCAGGACCAGGTGGTCTGCTTCACTTTGTTCTCTGACCTTTGGGATTTTATCTGACTATTCATTTATTTTGGAAAGAGACTTTGATAAATTATTATTCACTATTGTAATTGAACATGTTTCAGTAGTGCTACAGGCTAACGTAGCAAAGTAACTATAGATGATAGAAAAATCCATTTGAAAGAACTAAAAGTATGGATACCTCAGTCACAATCCAAAACTTTCAGTAAGAACAAACAAGTAAATCAGTTATTAGTAAGCTCTAGTGAGCCTCTTCTGATGTGGCATTGTAAAGTAAGAAAAACGCTAGTATTTTATGACCACTGGCAATTTCTAGTCTGTGTGTGTGCATGATTTTGAAGCCAAATATGGGACAGAGGAGACATATGGTCACAATATTCTTTTATTAATAGGTTGAGACGATCTAACTTTCAAAGGCCTGAATTAAGAAGACTGTCTATCATTCTTTGATTCCCATCAGTTCCTTTTAACAGTGGAGAGGAAAGGCACTACACTTTGATGTGGTAGGCTGCAAAATAGCAGTCTGCCCCACCTGCCTCATATACAGCACTTCACCAGATACTGTCCACTATTAAAACAGTATGTTAAGTCACCCAACTTTATTTTATCTTCAGTTCCTCCAGGTTATAAATTCAGGTTTTTCAATCTAGTGCTACAAATAAACTGTAAACATAGCTCAACCAAGGAATTAAGCTCAGGTTTTTACTTTCTATTATCAGAGGAGAAAATAATTAACATCTGCAACAAAAAGCTATCTAACAGACACTATGGATTTAAAATGGAAAAAAAAGGCATAGCAAAAGGAAAGGAAAAGAGGAGGCATTTGCTTTAATCATCAAGCATTAGGTAAGGCTATGTATAAGTAGACGAAATAAATTCTCCTTTGGTATCATACAGCCAAATTCATAAAGCAGCAATTCTAAACGTAAATCTACTTCCAGACATGGCATTAATAACCATCCCTAAGAGATACATAGATCCCTATACAAAGAACAACCATGGTACTTATTGGTCATACAATATCTGCTACACAAATAATAAAAAAAAAAGGTACATTATTAACTATTGTGGAAGATAAGATCACAAGGAAACAAGAAAAAGGAAACAAGTAGAGATCAAACTGGCAGTAAAATCTTCCAGTCAAATTTCTGGAAAGTAGTTCCAGCTGAGTACTGAGTAGAAACAGTGTAAAGTCCCAAGAAGCCAACAGTAAGTAATATTACAGAACAGTTCAATAAGCTTCAGAGATTCTTTTGCCAAAAATAATCAGCATGTTTGATCTCAGCTTGATTGGAACTTGCAACTAGGAAAAAATTACGATTTGCTGCAGGAATTCTAGCACTACATCTCACCAATAAGGATAACAACACTTCCATTCAGATAATCCGCTTTAACAGAGTTTTTAAACAATATTGTATCAGTGAGGTGGACACCAAGCTTTTAAACATTTGTAAATAAATTCTCTCTTTCAAAATCAGACGCCTATACTTTAGCACCAACTGACAGAGTGTCATTAATAGTAACTGGTATGAGTCTACCAGAGTTGTGTGGCTTGCTTTCATGGTTGCATACTATGGATCAACACCTTTTAGTACCTATATTTAACTCCTAAAATGTCTTAAATGCTGAAGAGAGACAATCCTACAAGAAGGATATTAAATTCTGAATGCTGGTTGTAGAACTTGCTGTCGAGATGTTTTTGACAGCTATAAAATTAACACTTTAATGTAGAGTGAGAGGGAGATACTGCAGGGACTCAGAGACGCACACACTAACAACAGATTAACCAAAAAAGGAATATTTTTAATTGTTTTGACCACAAAGCAAAGTTATTTTGTTTTTCATCTTAGGGAAAGAACACAGTAACAGCAGCATTATCTAAGAAATGAAATTTCAGCTTTCATCCAGCCCTAGCAGCAGGATAGTCACACATTTCTCATTCCTAAATCCCAGTCTTGATAGCTTGCCCCAAACTCGCTTTGAACTTGCACTACATTTCCTCCTGCTTCCTCTTCCACTTCAAGTACCTGTTTTCCTCTGTCATAGATCTAACTTTGGAGAAGTGTTCCTGGATCCCTCATTATTTTTTTAGGATAATCAAAAGAAAACATGGTACTTTGTGTCACTAGTATTTCACAATATGAATTTATAAACAAGCTACCATAAAACAAGGTGTGAACTTGCAGAGAATTTTTGTTTTGCTGTAACAACATTAGTACACAAACTTACTCTGCAGTAACTGGTAAGTAATTTTTTAAACTTTACAAGCTAACTTTCTAATAGGAACTCCCTTTATTTTTGCCTGAGTGCTCAGAAGGGCATATATTTTACCAGCTTTAAAATGTCATTAATGTAAGTGACTGACAGACATAGAAATGATCTTTGAGAGACTATTTCTCTACCCTCAGAAGCTTAAGACCTGGAGTAAACCATGACAGTGGGACTGAGATGCTCACTCATGAATTACAGACAGTGTACTCACTTGATATATATGAATTATCTACAGGAAATATTCTGATAACTACGACTGCGTTTCTTTTTATTTTAGGGGCTTACACATATGTAAGGGGATATGGATGTGGTTTTATGGTGTTCTATGTCCTAAACTTTGCTATTCAATTTGAGCAGAGATTATAAAAAATATAGGACTTTGGCACTTTGACAAAACTGGGCTATGAGGCCATTAATTTGTTTGTATTTACAAAGAGAAAAAATTGTCAGTAGATACATAAGCTTCTCTTAATGATTACATATTTTGCAGAGCTAATGGAAAGAAAATCTTGTTGCATTTTTTCCTTTTTACATTTTCCCTCTTACATATTTTTGCTTCTTAGCAAAAGAGTTTGAGTTCCCACGTTAACATTTAGACTTTTTGTAATTTCTCAATTTCTGTTATTTCAGGAGCAGTGCAAAAAGGCATGAGGCTACAAGCACAGCACTTTTGAAGTGGCATATGTTCAAGGATGTAACATCTGAGTTTAGGATGAATTAATTTCATACTAGGAAAAATTTCTTCACTGAAACATTAAACAGGCTGCTCAGGGAAGTGGTTGAATCACCATCCCTGGAGTTTTTTTAAAATGTAAATGTAAAGTATAGATGTGATGCTTAGGGACATGGTTTAGTGGTTGACTTGGCAGTGCTAGGTTAGTGGTTGGACTCTATGATCTTAAAGGCCTTTTCCAACCTAAAAGATTCTATGATTGTACGAATAATGGAAGTTATTTGCTTCAGGCAGTGAACAGGGTGCTGTTGTGCTTGAATATCACTCCTGCAGTGGGAGTCTCAAAGAACTCTTTGAAGACCTAAATTTAAGTTTCCTGAGTACTGTCATTCAGGAAACTGATTAAATGGCAGCACGGCTTTAGGCTTTTGAATTGTTCATGTTGTTTGCTTTGCAAGCAATCACTGAAATGTAATCTTTCCATTATGGATACAAAGGGTCTACAAAAATAAAAAAACTTTCAGAAGTTTCAGGACTGCTCATATAGCAATTGCTTCTTTTAAAGAGATTGAGTTCTATTTGTACTTACACAATAGAATCTTTGTGTTTCTGGATTTTTTCTAGAGTTGTTGGTAAAGTAGTTGTTAAAGATATGGGAACCTGAATTTGGCTTTTCTTCTTCCCAAGGGGGTTTGAATCCCTATCATCTGGACACTGCTTTAACGAGCACGTAGTATTTTGTTAGAGTGAGGTTTTATTCCCCTTCTATTACAGATAGAATTCCTTGTATCAAAGGCTGAAAATCACTCCAGTCTGGTGGTAATAACACGTCAGAAACTTATTTGGAGGAGAGGGAAGTTCCATCAGCTACGTTTCATCAGGATGCTGTATCAACTACAGAGCATTAGAAATACTTGCTGCTATTATCACTTACTACTTATTCCACTGTAAGTGAGGAACACCCCAAGAAGTGGATTTAGACTGGCATACATTCCACCTCTTCACCCAGAAATGCTGTCAATCTAGTCCTTAAAAAAAGCAACATAAGGAAACAATATCAAAGCAGACCAAATTTGAGAACTCTGAAGCCTAGAAATTTAATATCAATGGTATTTATGTCTCATTTGCTACTCTATAAAGAAAATTATGTTTGTACTCCTGGTAGAAGGGGCAGGAAGAGTAAGAGGCATGAAATAACTATTTCATTTCTACATAAAGTGGGAGAGAAGAAGTAATGGCAAGACCTCTCTATTGTTAGCTTCCACTGTTGCAGAATGAGAATCAGATTTAAAACAGGATGCACATTTCTCTACAGTTGTGAGAGAGGGCTGAAGCAGTCTGACAAATAAGGGATTACAGATGAAGGTAAAGATCAGTGAAGGAGTCAAGGATTTCTGAAAAAGTTCTGAAAAATTTAGTTTATTTCTAAGACTTTTTGCCTCTGTCCTTTGAGAATCTGTTCTTTTTCCCCTAGTCTTTCTTTAGACACTTTCATTCCATTCTTCTCCTTTTTACCTTATAAACCTCAAGAGACTCCATCCTCCGCCCCCCAACCAGACCTAGTGAGTTACCTGACCTGATATATGTCCTGATCTTAAAGTGTGATGTGACTGATGAGGTGTACGTCTCCAATCTGTCACCTTCTCTGGTAGCCTACTTCATTCACATCCTAACACTTGGGGTCTCCCTGTGGTTCCCAAGAACTAACAAGATCTGAAGACAGTAGCCTGTGAAGAGGAGATTGCCAGCCTCTCTGATACGTGGGGAAGGATTTCAGCAAGACAGAAGATTCAAGAGGACTACTGGAAGCCACAGAGAGGCAGGAAAGTATTTATCTGAGCTCTAATAAATCCAAAAATGGTTTGCATTCTTTTCAGTGCAATGAAGACTGGAGTAGCTTTTAAAAAAATTATTTCATCCAGGTCAAACAAAAAGAACCTTAAAAAAAATTGTATGAGGGTAAGGCCTGAGTGAATGGGAAAGAAAATAATGGCACATGGAAAAAGGTAAACTTGCAAAGGTTTGGATAAATTTGTATGTTTAAGATAAGCATCCTGTTTGGGGAGCCCTTTCTGAATTAGACCTTTCAACCTTTTGAGTTTTGGCTGTTGCAAATGTTTACCTCACCGCGAAGCGTGGAGAAAAAGAGAGAAAGAGAGGGAGAAAGAGGCTGATTTATGAATCTGAATTCTTTAAAAAGCAAATTAATTGCACTGTGGCACTTCAGTATAAACTAATATTGACTTAAAGGACAGCAGGAAGAGATGAAGACAATGGGCTCCTGTAGCACTTCCATGCCACAGAGGCCCATTAACCAAATGTGCACAGAAGCAATAAATTTGTTTGGAAAAAATAGATGTACATCCTATAGGTGAGTGCAGTAATAAGCGTTTGGTAAGGTTCTACTCTTTACAAATCCCCACAGAAAAAAGGCTTTTGAGCTTATCCTTTTTTTCCTTTTTTTTTCTTTTTATAATCTTTCTTCTCCTTATCTTTCTAAATACTTGGTTTGGACTTCTTTTAACTTCAGAGAGCTATAGAAAAATCCCATTCATAAAATTGCATACATTCCCTTTACACAGAGTGCTGTGTACCAGGCTATTTGCATTAGACTATAACTGAGTGCAGTCTTCCTAGGGCTCGTAACAGTAAGATGAGTGTTCTGCTTAGGTCCATCTCCAGGAATAAAACTATACACAGTGTTCATTTCTCACCAGAAATGCAGGAAAATGATCACTTAGAAATTGATCAAAGTCTCTGTTCTCTGATGACAACAATACTAAACCTTTTTAGGAGGAGATACAAATAATATAAACCTGTATGTCTTCAAACCGCTGATTCATTAACTAAGGCAATGACTTAGCACCATATTTTAGAAATCACCTCCTCATCTCAGGCTTTTAGCATTTTCCTTGCATGTTCTCTTGCATTTAAAAACCCCAACACATTAACCAGTAATAAGCTCTTATATCTCCAAATGAGCTCTTAAGTATTTTGGGTTTTTTTCTCTTTTTTTAACACTGTGGAAATTGAAACTTGGTGTGATCTTGTGAACTGACCTTGCATAGTCTGGGTTTGAGTATATCTGTAAAAACTTACATGATTAGAATTGTCAGTAACACTTCCTGGAGCCCTTAAAAATGAACATATCTGCCAATGCACTTATTTGACAGCTTTCAGTGAGCTCACTAGAAATGCTCTGCCTTTTCCCTGCAGCTAAAACAGGAAAGAAATTGCAATAACAGGATATGGCAAGAAGATTTTTAAAAGGAGGATAAATTCCTAGAGAAACAAATACTGTGGGGAGTGCAGCTGGCATGGAATGAGATGTCTCACACTTCCAACCATTTAGTCTACAGGACAAAAATTTAGAAGATACTTACACATGATATGGTTACATAACTTAAATTTGCATGTGTCAGCCACCATAAACCACTACTTATTAAATAAATGCTGTTTGTGGGTTATACCCTCTGTAAACGCAGAGGAGTACGGGCTGGTTCCAGAAGCCTCCTTTCTGTCTACCACAAATCCTTTTTCCACTTTTATGCCTTTACCATGAGTTCCTGTGCTGGCTTGAAACACCTTGTGCACCCCCATGCAGAGTCATCTTCTGGAGAAGAGTGTTGCCTGAGCCCTTGTAGCTCATCAAACAGATGCTACCATGTGGAGCATGAGACAAATGTGCCTCTAACAAACTGTTCTCAGAAAAAAATTGAAAGACAAAAGAAATGAACCTCAGTCTAGAAAATGTGACAACAACAGGAAAAAGAAAGGTGAGGAAAGGGAAGAGGGATGGGGGAACAAGGGTGAAAAAGCAACAGCCTCCGGATGATCATGACCCATCAATGTCAAACATGCCTGAAATTCAATGTGATTTCTGTGATGTGTGCCATTTTTTGATCGGATCCCACTAGCTATTTGTCAATTCAAAGTCTCTTATTTCATCATTTGTGCCTATTTATCTCATTACTACTTCCACCATCTTTAATGGATCTGGCAGATTATTGCTAGCCAGAAGTTATTCTGCTAAGTAGTAATTAAGTAGTTTTTTCTCCTAAGTAATTAATTAAGTAGTTTAACTAATTTCCAGGAGTTCTGAATATCCATATGCTTTCACAGAAGTTAATTTTAAATTTGCTTAAAAGTCCACTTAAGTCCACTTCAAAATTTTTGTTAATCAAGTAAAATGTTTGTGATTGCACCCATTAAAAGGCAGGTATGAACACTTAATAATTTCTGTAGTGTGCCTGTGTGACTGGGTCCACCGTGGCTGGCAGCTGTTACCTCCATACATAAATGCTTAATAAAACAAGAACTACTACAGTAAATTTAGGAATAAAATTAATAAATTTAACGTATTAGTAGAAATATATGTGTCAGAGAGAGAGACTGACTGTTAATTTCAAGTTATTCCACAATGTACAAACTACATGAAGTAAACTGAAAACAGAAAATTAGATTGTGCTTTGTGTAACCCCTAGAATGCTTTGAATTATGTTAATAAACTTCCTTCTGTAAATCCTGTTATGGATTTGATGGAGAAAAACATTTCTGGCATGCCTAGCAGTCATGTGTAGGTGCAGGACAAGGAAATGAGTCATGTATTTACTTCCAAGAGAGGCTCTTATTGACAATGGCAATGTGACTTCTGGGACTAAGCCCCTCTCTACCTGGAGGGTTATAAAAGGTATTATTCTTCATACCTTTTTGAGATGAGTGGAGTAGGCTGCCTACCATTCAGAAACTCAGTATTTTATAGCTTTCTGAGGTACCCAGTCTCCATGTATTGTACAAGGAAAGCCTATGGATTGCACTCTTGGTAAAGCTAACTTGTAGCATTGTTTGTGTTTGTTTCTGCACTTACCCCTGAGTAAGGGACTTTGTAATCACAAGCGTTGTTCTCTGAGAATCAAACAACGATTCAATTGGCAGTGAAGTAAAATGGAAGTCTGATTTGCCTTGCCTTATCATTGTACACCCTCCCCTCCCCTTTGTTTTCAGTAAAGAGACTACTGAATAGGTCTGGCATTCCTAAAACACAAGGGTTGCGTAATTCTTGCCTAAGAAAATGTTTTATAGTGAATAAACCATGTAGCTTGTTAAAACAATTGAGTTAGAAGACATTGAACTAATGTATAACCATGAATTTTTAAGCTACTTTGAACCTTTATCCTCCACGTAATTGCAAAATAGCACAGTATTGCTGCTGCTAAATGCAGAGGAGATTGTATCTTAACATTCAATATGCTGATTAATGTTGCTGTAAAGATACACTAACAAACTGCAGAATCATTTTACCTCCAGTTTTTTGCTAACTTATCACATCAACAAACCGATACTTGTAGACAAAGACATGCTATTTTGTGATGAAATGTTCTTAGACATTGTCTGCTAAATCCCTATAATTAGCATGGCCCCTGGTGAATGTCACTGGGTATTTGATGAAACAGGGCATGAACTCTGCAGCAACACCCAGGGGGGTCGGTAATGCTATCCAGAATGACTCTTGGAATTTTTAACTACTAGATAGGTTCTCCTTATCTAGGAAACTCAGGGGAGAAAGGCATTTGTCCGGTCTAATGACCCCTGTTAGCAGATTTATGCCATCTCCTTCTATACAAACTGTCTTCTCTCTACATTTGGACATTTAATTTGAGAATAACTATACTGAATAGTATTTTTATAGAAGGGATATGATATGAAAATGGTAAAGAAAGAAACCAGCCAAGTTCTTTTTCTCTTTCTGCTTATGCCATTGTCCTTACTCCTCAAGACACCACAAGAGCAACAAGTTTTGCAGGTAACAAAACAAAACCCAAAAGACAGCATGATTGCAGCAGGTAATAGAAGAAGTGAAATTTCTTATCAAATGACATCCTGCCCTAGGGAAAAAAACTACTTCCTTTCACTGCTATCAAGAACAGTTTTCCTTGGTTATAGAAATATACCCACTAAACTGAAAGGTGCTTTCCTCTGTCCTCAGTTTTCAGAATGATAAATACTTTAAAAAGTGTGCAAAGTTTCTTTTCCTTATAGTTCTTTGCTGTCTGCTGGTTACGAAAATTTACCTTAGATTGAGAGGCTGAGTCAAAAACCTGCTGCAAAACAAGCCCAGTAGCTGAGTCCAAACCAGGGTTCTTATGTCTCAGGTGAGTGCTCTAGCAGGCACAGTGCCAGCTGTTGAGACAGTCCGATTTTGAGAGAAACTCCAGTGCAGACCTGAGAAACTCTTGATACAATTTCCGTTTTGCCTGGCACATTTTCTTTTAACAGTTTTTTTCCACCATTCTGCATTTTGTAGCCTCAAGGATTCAATGGTTATATCAATCTTGCTTTAGAAAACATCATGCATCTTTCACATTTCAAATGCCGATAATTCTTAAAAAAACCCCAAACACCTGACTTGTAATGCTGTGGAGCTATTTCAAAAGAAATTTCAGAGCAGTTTAATATTCATTGCATTTTTTTCAAAAAAAGAAAAAACCATCTATGATAGATTTAATTTTGCAAATCTAGACAATTTCTTAAACCCCATCTCTCTCATACTACAAGGGATTAGTTTTGCTTCAGCTGGGTTTGTGGGTGGATTGAATAAGAAATTCAATTGGGCCTTTTCCTAATTTTATGTCCTAAAGAGTGCACGATATCAAAATGATGGAATGAGCTGCGGCTAGGGTTAGGGGGCAGGAGGGTGGCTGTCTATTGTATTAAGGACTAGCTCCTTGATTAAATGTAGACTCAAAACAAATAACCTCTGTGCGTGTGTTAACTAGCCTAATTAATCTTCATGTTAGATTAACTTGATAAAATGTTGACCTAATTTGGGATTAAAAGATTACAAGTAACATTTTCAGCTGAAAGCTGTAACATGCCTCATGTCAACACAGTAATGACAGAATTAACCCTGCAAGCCCTCTCAAACCTGTGCACTGAATGTCACTACTTAAGTAGAGTTTGGATGACCTGTAAATGGAGGAAGGCTGTTATATATAAAAAAGGCCAATATTGAAACACTGGTCTCTCACTCAAGAGTCTCAGTGGCTTGCGTATACTGAGAAATAACACAAAACTAGGGAGGAAGTAGAGATGATTCACCCATGCAACCTTACAACATGCAAACTCCTACAAACTAAATATATAACAGGTCTTTATGCTTAGATGTAGAGACTGGGAGGCTGGAAGGAACCACATTATGAATTTGGTATTATTAACAGGATAATGAAGAATAGTGAAGATTAAAATGTCTTCGAGAAATCCAGGAGACACAAGACTTAGATGCAGGAAAATTCAAAGCCAGAAAAGCACTGCCGATTGTAGCCCACAGGAGCCCTACAGCATTCATCTGTGTGCAAACAGTGGAGATTTCTTTCCTGTAACATATTTGCATGTGATATTTCAAGCCTGTATTCCAAAGGGGTTTTTCCTGACAGAAAAAATTGTGAACTTGTAAAAAGTATTTTGGTGATCCCTCTTTTCTTTTGAAAAAATGTGGGGAAATAAGAGGGAGGAAGGAGACAAACACTCTCACTTCTGTACGAAGTGATTCTTTCAGCTCATGCTATTTTTGTCTCTTAACAATTTCATATCTGCTCTTTTTACAGATAAAACTGTGCTATCGCTCACTTACCACCTTGCAAAGCACTGGAGTCTCAAAGATGAGCTAGGCTCTTTTCATCCCACAGCATAATTAAGGCTTTGATTCTTCCCACAAATGGGACTCAGAAACAGTGCCACCATCACTTACACACAAAATACTTTTCCACTTCCACTATTGCTCTCACCACTAAGTTTGAAACTACATAATTCTGAGATAGTTATTGACAGAGTCAGTGCCTCTGATTTAGGGTGGACAGATTAAAAATAAAATTCTTTAAAAAAGAAGCACAGATTGTGGTGTTACATCCCAAAACCTTGTCTCTCATGTTAGGCCACGGAACCTGATAGAGATAGAATGAGAGGGGACATGGTCCTCTGCGCTGCTTCACGTGAGAGTGCACATCTCTTGTCTGCTTACATAAATTCTTGTCTCATGTGCTCCTACCAACGCACTGAGAATGCATCAGCTCTTGCTGCAGTAATGCAAGTGTAACCAG
>JANHGB010011468.1:7725-22055 GCA_026283785.1 Coracopsis vasa | reverse complement strand
AAGTGTTCCCTTCAGGAAAATGAATACACTGTAAGAAGATATTTTTGACTGAAAGAGTAATCAGCTGCAGAACTCTTAGTAGTGCAAGATAATAGAAGTATTCACTGATAAAGAAGGCAATCTGTTTTCAAAGCATACCAGGGAATGACAACTAAAGTTTCTACCTTGGTTTACCAAATGCCTTCTGCTTCACTGGATGGACTACTTAAGATCAGGATGTTTTTTCTAACGTCTCATTTCTTTGTAAATTGTATGTATACTATACCTTGTGCTAAAGTAAACTTACTGTGAATGAGAAAGGAACAATTCATATTCATATGAAACTTCACTTAGAATCCAAGGCAAAAATGTAAGAAGGAGATGTCTGTCTTCTACTGCTAACAAACATTAATACTGCAATAAATTATAAGAATACACAACAAACACTTTTGAAAGTAATGTCATTACTGGCTTTCTCACAGCTTTTGGTACATTTATTTCACTGTGATACAAATATCCTGCACACTGTAATCTATTAAAAGTACTAAGCATAGCCAAAGCCTGCAATAATGCAACTGTGATATACTTTGAACAACATTGCAAACAAATACATATACCGGTATTTCTGTTCAGTGTATGTATGAAAATTAACTGCATGGAGGGAAAGAAAAAAAGAAAAAAAAAAAAAAAAGCCATGTTTTTCTCCCATGCATTTCACTTCCCACAAACCCAGAAAGACCAAGATGTTTTATTCCCCAGTCACTGCATGGAAAAAAAGGAGGAGGTCTGAATGCCACAGCTAAAATCCATTCTTAAGTCTCTCTCTTTGGATGGACAAATTCATGGGAATCATAAAAATAAAGAAACATACCTGACAAGTTCCACAGCACTGGAAAAATTAAGTGTTCTTGAGCACTGAGACCAAAGGGCAAAGATTTCCAGGCTTTCTAATGTGTGTGGCTTCTCTTATCATCACATCCCTTTCCTTCCTTCCTAACCTTGATTAAAAAAAACCTATGTATTCACAGGATACATTCTGCCTGGGAGTCCTCACTGGCAGGACTAGCTGCTTAGTTAAGACTACCCCAAGCTTTTAGTACAGGCTGATTTCTTAACATGTTTTCTGCACCCAAGATATCAATTAAAAAAAAAACCCCATCTCTCCCCAAAAAAAGCATACAAGTATGCAAGACATCTAATGCCAAGACAAGATCAACCCTTTTGCAATTATCTGATTTTTAAATTTAAAACCAGAAATAGGCAACTTAGTCATGGTATTTTTTCTTACTAAACCTATAATCTTACATACTTATTCTTCCCACATGCAACACACTGAAAAACAATTGTAGAGCTCTGAGGAAAGCCAGCACCTGCAGGAAAGGGTTTAATCTGGCAACTGCTGGTGTTGTTGAGTTATTCATCACATAAATCTCTTATTAAGTCCCACCTCTTTCCTGTAGTTGTAACCGTTGGAGTTTGAGAAAAACAGACCTCGTTTCATGCTAAACTCCCACCACTAAGCAGCTGAATCTCCTATATTACTTAGGATACTGTTCGTGAGAGCAGACTTCACATGGAGTCATGCAACATCCTGTTCCAAGCCAAACGCTCCAGATGGGATATGTTTCACTGCTGCCTCCCCCTCCCCAGCCCATTTAAGTTTGTTCTTTTTTGTTTGAAAGCATTTATCCCAAATTGATGCTATAACAGCATGCTAAAACTGACCTTTTGAGAAAAATACAGACAAATCAAAACCCAAAATCTGTATGTCTTTACTACAAAAAAAAAAAAATCCACGCCACTTAAGTTATCAAAATATTTGTATTAGCTCACCAATTATCAAAACTGTATGTAAGAAAATAAATGACTTGATGCAGCTCTGCACTGCAGGGAAATCTGCCTTGTTTCAGAAAGTTTACTAATAATTTAAAAGCTTAACATTGTCACGCACATTACTAATCTAATGGAAGTTCTCATCGACATAACCAGGAAAAAACTGTCTAGTCTGCTGATCATTCTGAATGCTGGCAATTTCTCAAACATCTGCTAAAGGTCAGATTTCCACTGCATGGAACCAATCAATGAAGCTACACAACACTCCCAGCACCATTGGAAGTGCCAAACAAAGACCACTGTTTTACATAAGCAAAGAAACTCAGCCTGAAATCCTTCAAAACACTACCAGCAATGTCTTTGCTCCATCTCCACACAGTACTCATCTACCTGGCAATGGTTGTTAAGATTTATTCTAGTTCTGCTTTTTATAGAAGAAAGAGTTTCTTAATGCCAACCCATTTTTCTGCATTGTTAAACAGTATGCGGCCAACACCACATACAAACAAACATTACAAAGAGGAAAATGAATATAATATTTATTTAAACAAAAGGAGGTTGTATTTATGTGTTAATCACCACAAGTTTCAGAAAACTGAATATTCACAGATTTGGTGCCTTTGTTTCACTGACTTCAAAAAAACCTCACCCCTACCAAGTTCCAAAAAACAAGATCTTAGTGTTAAAAAGCAGCCTGAAATCACAAAATTCTGCCCTAAAATCCTTACTAAGCATTCTCAGAAATATAATCCCAATACCTTAACAGATTAAGGAATTGTTGGCTCCTGCTAAAAACAACATGCTCTATATTTCAACAGCTTATCACACACCATAAAACCAAACGCGTTAGCAAGAGCCTACACAGAAGAAATAAATGATCAATTCTGATGCTGCTGAAAAGCTGAGCTTGTTCTATTTTTACAGATAAAACATTATTTTATATATGCACAATCTGGTATTGATTTACAAGAAAAGCCTTCTGCACACAGGCGAGAAGGGCCAGTAAAAAAGCAATATGATGGAATTTCAGGGACCTTTTTTTTTGTATATGTCACTAAGTGATTCGCAAATTACAACTTTACTCATGTTTTATAATTTGTTGATGATGTTAAAGAAAATCCATTTTAAGTTCAGAGCCACGACAGATAAGAAAAGGGAAGTAGAAGCCAGTAGACATTCCAGTAAGTTCAGCAGAAATATTCTGCTATCCTCCTAACTCAACAGCTAACACAGTAACGGTGCAGTTGTGGGGCAGCCCTGAATAAGGCAATATTCAATTAAAACCCCATAGTTATTGCTAGGTAATCACATCACCTCACAGTTGACGGCCTTTTGCTGTAGCCCCCAGTGCACAATGCTGCAGTGCTTGAAGCTTTGCTCCCAAACCCCAGCTCTCCTTGCTGGAACACAGCTACCAAATGGCCTTTCAACTCCAGTGCCCAAGGTGAACCTCAGTCCTTCTTGCAGAGGGAACACTTCCCCAACACACTGGAGTGAAACTACCACACCGAGAACCTGTACTACCCGTGGGTCAGAGAAAGTTATTATCCTGTGTGAAAAGAGAGGACTGTACAGCAGTTTCATACATGGGAGAAGGGACCAGCACTTCCTCAGCAAGACCAGACTCAAATAGAAAGTGGTGTTTCATGACAGCAATGGCAAAACAACAAAAGCATAAGCTGCTTCTACAAATACCTACCCAAAAGTTTTAACAGCACAATAAAACTTCATATTACCTGACACACAGAAATGTAGTTACTAAAATGGAATTCAAATTTGTCTCTCAAAGAAAAGACCCTTCAGCATTTTTTTATTTATTTTATTAAAGCTGAGTAGCAATAGGACTCTATGGTATTTCAAGGAGACAGTTATTTCTCCATACTAGTTCTACTTAATCTTTGAAAAATGTCTTCGGCTCCTTTAAGTAATGTTTTTTCATGATAGTCTCTTGCCACATCTAGCTGTCAGTGTTTGGGCTGATCCCAGTTTTGTGGGACACTTAGGGGTATGGAGTTTTGTCATACATAAAAAACAAAGCAGCTCCAAAAATGCCCGTAAGTATCCAGCTGTCTCACAACTTTCAGTCATTCAACCATCTCCCCATTCAAAAGAAGCCAAAAAAAAGAACAAACATCTGTATGAGATTCTTTAGGAAAGAGTGCAATGACCAACAAAAGTATCTATCACGCTCTATGTTTCTTCCATCAGGTCTGTACAACTTGCCATTACAAAAAGGTTTCTTCAAAGCATGTTTAGAAGCAGCTTATTTCCCATAAGGGAAGAAGCATAACAACATATGCTTCAATGGGAATTCAGTACAAAGATCACAGATCAGTAATATCCTATTATTCATGACAGCTTCCAGAATTTGGGTGCATTTATATGCAGACATTACCAATTGCATTACTGTATCTAAGCAGAGGTTTTATTTAAAACAAATACCATATTCAAGCAGCAGCTGGCCAGATGGGAATACAGAACATATACGAATCAAAATTACTTACATTAGTACACATCTACACATACAAGTGCGGGAAAGTATTGGCCTGGCATTCCTATTACTTACACTTCTACAGAAGGAAAGACAACAGCATGCTTAGCTCTCAGTATTGAAATGGAACTGTATTATAAACAACAGAATTTACTTTTGGAAAAGATATCAAACAGGGTTAATTTTTCCAGCTTTCCAGTACATGCAGATCCACCTCTACCTTGGACAGGTTTTAAGCCATCAACGCCAGTTTCCAGAGGTTTTTTTGATTACATAGTATTAAACCCACAAAACAACAGTAAGATACCAAGCGCCTGACAAACGTAAACTGCACATGCAGAGTGCACCTACACTACCTTTACTCATTTAGTGTACAGTTTGGATGTTACCCAACAAATGATGAAGAGAGATGTTAGAAGTGAACTAGAAGATCTGTAAAGACCAGGTTTATGAGTGCAGGCTAACTGCCAAAGCATTTACTTTGAACTTCATGTTACCGTGGGTACACGCACTTAAACCCAGCTTATGAACATCTGCTCTGCACTGCAGTGCACATCCAGGGCCTTGTCAGCTTCCTCTGCTTTACCCTGTGACATGGGCCACACTGCTCTTAGGGAATCCACTGAGAAGCAAATTACTGAAGTCCTGGATAACCACCTTCAGAAACACACCTGAGTCGCAATGTCTCCTTCTACCTGTGAATGGACTGTACTATGGAAGTCACAAATTTACTCATTAAGCAGAGGGAAGAAAGAAAAAAAAAAAAGCCTAAATGCTGCCTCCAGAAGAGCTGTTCAATGAACGACTAACCCAAAAAAAGCACAAGTAAGTCACCTTTAGACAGACACTACCCTAGCTTCAAAAGGTTGGGAACAAGTTCAGTACTTCAACCTAAGATTTAAAGCTTCTTGTCCTGCATAACTACAGTTATGCCCTACAGAATTACAGGACTTACTCAGCCAGTACTGAATGGATTTTATTTTTATTTTTTTTTTTAGAAAATTCTCAAAAGTTCACTAGTTCAAAGGATGTAAAATGTTCTTTAAATATGTGCTACCAGAATTGCTCCCCAAATCATCCCCATGTATGTATATTTAAGATTAATATCTTACAGCTTTTTTAGTGAAATTGAGAGGCTATAAGAAGAAATCTAGATTTAGCAGCAATTTTCTCCCATGGTGCTTTAGAGAATGAAGAGTAATGTTCTCCAGAGAACCTCTCAAAACAATTGCCCTTTTTCCACAACAGCTGCCATTTACTTACACTCTCGGAAGGACGGATGCCATAGGCTGCCTCTCAGCAAAGAATAACTGTTACCTCGCTTTCATCCTTTCTCAAAGTCATCATCTATATCCCTACAGATAGGAAGCCACTTTCTCCCCTGGGGGCAATTGGCTTCATTCCCAGCAGTGAAAACAGAAGGCAAGTAGTGGCCATCTTTGTTCAGGCAGTTGTGGCTTCAATCAAACTGAAAAATGAGAAGTTGCAGGCACAATGGAAGGAAACACGCTTTTAGGATCTTTTCCCTAAAAATTTATCTCAGTTCTAAACATCCTAAAAACTGCTGCAACTGAACTAGCCAGCAAAATGGATACATGGAAGGAGGAAATAGGTATGTATGTGAAGCATGAAAAAAAGGAAATGAGAAAATTCAAGAGTTCACAAAACATCAAGAATGAAAATAAACTGTGGGTCCTGTTGCCCTGAGTCAGTGAGGTGAAGCAGCTGTAAATCTGTCTAAATCAGCTCTGCATTCTCCAGTTGCTTTGTGGCCCCAGAATGCGTAAAACAGCTATCACATGCCAGTCACTCTGACCTTCCGAATTGTTAGAAGTCTACTTTATTTAACACAGATTCACTCTTTAGGGATTTTCTTTTGTATGAACTGAGTAAGAACACTGCCTACATGGAGTGTGAAAGATGGGTCAAGCCAAAGAAATTGCCAGAAGAGAGCTACATACAGGCTGAGTCAAGGCACTAATTTAGAATCAAAAGAAGCATTTTATTACTGGGCAAGAGGGGGAGGGTAAACAGACACACAGACAAAACAATCTTTCAAAGTTTAAAATATGTTATTAATTACACTTACCATAATTAACTGCAAAGTCAGGTAAATGCAGACACAGGAAATGCCACTTCCCTTGAAATTTTCTGTTAGAAGTTACTATGCAAGTGTCTATTTAAAAATGCTATTCTGAAGTTTATGGTTTTACTGCTCCAGTTGTTTTAGTGATGGTTACATTCTTCCCCTATCCGAAATTACCAATCAAATTCTCTACCTTAACTCAGCAGTCCTTAAGACTTTGCTGCAATGTATTAGAACTACAAAGTGTGGCAGGTAGGATTATTCTGCTGAATTGACAGCATTACCATTTCCTGACATTTAAGTGCTTCATTTAGAAGCCTTTAATTACATTTTGCACTGGATTAACAAAGAATACAAAACAATATGAACTGAAATAAATGACACTCTTAACTAAAGCTGCCAATATGGCTTTATCTGAGAGATATCAGCAGGTTGCTTCCCAAAATGTTGAAAAAAGTATGAAACTGAAGTGCAAAAAATGTTTCATACCTTCTTCAATATTTTGAGAAGCATGCTAGGCAGCCAGCTAATTCAATGGGTTTTGTTTCATTAAACACTCTCGCATGTAGAATTTGCAACATTCCCCTCCCTTCCCACTTGCAAGCATGCGAATACTCCATTATAAGAAATTTTAATAGAAATATCAAAAATAAATCCATTTAGAAAGCATAGTTGCACTCTAATCCACAAACATACAAATAAGCTAGATCTCCAGTTAAATTGTCTGCAGAGACAGCACTGTCTAAAGTTAATTAAGCATGCCATATAACCTAACAATAAGACCAAATAAACTCCTTCACAAGATAAAAAAGAAAAATGGGAAAGAAGGAAAAAAAGAACACCAAAAGCACAAAAGTCCCCAAACTACCAAGGGAACTAAGAGAAAGTCTGCACTGCATGTCCTACAGCCAGGCAGAATCCAGAAAGCAGAATATTCATTAGCACTGTTAATGCCAACAGGTACCGCTGAAATTGCCATCATACACACAGTGCCTATTATTTCACTAGAGATTAAATGGGATTAATGTAACATCATCTGCTTATGCAGATCAGGAAATTAAATTATCACTCTGTATGGTTCAGACAGTACAAAGAATATACTCTTACAACAGATTCACAAATACAATAAAGCCATGAAACATAAGGAAAAGGTTTTACTGTGCTCAAGTTTGCAAATGTCAGATCTCACTACTGCTCTAGTACCATTGTCCAACCAACAATTCACAGACTTTGCAGGGCCAATTTATAACAACTCATGCAGATGACAAGTTACCAACATCCGAGAGACTAAATACAGTTGACATACACTCTAGCAATGGCTTCAGTATAACTGAAGTACATTAATATCTATGACATTTCTTGAATTACTGTAATTCGTATAATCATTATACACAATTATACTCACAACGTACTAGTGATCAACTCTAAGAATTAAGAGATCCATCCCTTGCAATGCAATGGCTGAAGGGACTTAGCAGTAATCAAACCCAGATTCTTGCAGACTTCTAGATGCAAACTTCCAGATGGCAACAGCTACTTACTTTCACAGTTACACAGGCTCATCCACTCAAGTACTTCATCACCAGAAAATGGAAGGGAAGCACTCAAAAAGTCCCAAGATAGCCTGCTTTTTGAATTTTTTAATATGCAAAAGTTTTTGATTCACTGCTGTTTGTCCCATATTTGTAAACTATCTCACTGCTTTTATGTCGTGACAATTCCCTTACTCTAGAAAGACAAACATATTCAGGAATGCTTGATAAACAGGCGAGAGTATCACAATTACCCAATCTGACAAGAACACTTGCTTTATTCTTACCTCCCAAAATTAGCACCTTTCCATGTTTCATTAAGTAACCAGGCAGCATACAATTATTTCTCAGAGTAGCATCACATAAACTTACAAATCATTGACAACTTAATTCATCTATCAGCTGGCTTGCCAGTACAATTTCACAGAAGAAATGAGCTGAGACAAAACAGCATCATATGGTCAGCTAAATCTGAAAGTGTGGAGGGACAAAAAAAGGAAAGAAGAAACAAATCCTAAGAATTAGTATTTCAAGGCTTTTTCTAGGGAGCTTGACTCTGATGTTTCAAAGTCTACATTCACAAAATTCTAGCATTCAACACCTAAGAGAAATAAGGGCATGTAAGCAAATAAGGTATACCATACACAATGATGAATGCTATCGTGGCGGGGTTTTGTGGCTTGCATTTCTGCACAGCTCAAGCCCAACAAGCAGTATGGACATATTCCAAGTCATTAAGTCTTACAGAAATCCAATGCAACATTTAAACTTTCCTTCCACCTGCAAGAGAAAGCATCAGAGACCTAAAAAAACTAATAGTCTACTAGGGAGAACTGCAGTAACTTACTAAGTGTTCAGTCTCTTATTTGTTTATGCTGCTATCATTTCAAAGGTGATTTATTCATAACCTGACAGCTGAGACTTCATGAAGGATGAACAGATTTCACAGTCTGCTGTTCCAATTTGTTATTACATATCCTGAAGTCTCCTGTGATTTTTCAATAGTAAAAACTGAGTTTCTATGACATTTTCATGCCTATATACCGAAAATCTGTGGCAGTGTCATTTTGAGCCATGGTACCTGAGGTGCAGGTATTAAAAAAAACCAAGCAAAATACCATGCACACCTTAATTACATCCTCCACATCATATACATAAACTGCTTTAAAGATTAGCCCTTGCTTCAATGTTTATACTAATTAAAAGTGGCTTTACATAGGATACCTTCCACATCACTCACTGCTGTCTTCCTTTTCTTTCTTTTTTTTTAAGGAACTAACTTTTTTCCCAGGAGCAGATGACAAGTGTGTGGTTTTCTACATTCCCAAATAACATAACGTCATCATATTACTCTGAATTCCCTATGGAGCTGCAAAATTGAGTTCCCTCCCATAACATGCTCCAATCTCTTACTACATCCTGAAGTTTCTTTCCCTCTCACCCTGTAAGCTTACCTCCACAATACTATCCCATAGCTTTATTCAGCCTGGTCTCCTGGAGATATGACAGCATGCGCTTGTGGCTTATGCACATGCATGACTTCTGCACAACTGGTATGTGACCAAATCAAATCATCACCTGCTGAGTTCCCTGTGCCTTTGTATGCAAAGTGTCATTTTGGACTCCTGTCCACCACCCCAAACATTAGTTTTCATTGAAATTCTCTGTGAAAAAACCTGTCTCTAGTTATCAGTTTCATGCACCCTATATTCACTGAAAATGGCCAAGAGATTCAAGTATCTGTGAGAGGTGACAGACAGACAAGACAAAAACATGGAAATATTTAAACTTTCCCACCACTGTCCCAATTTTCTTTGCATCTGTCCTAACACCAGGCTGGCAGAAAAAAAGAACACAAACTTGAAATAAACCTAATGACACAAACTGTTGGAGATCTTTGCCTTTGAAGGCCATGGGGAGATGTGCCTATCAGTACAGTCCTTCAAAACTGCCAGTAGGAGACGCTGGTAGAGCTGAAGGAGAAGGGACACAGAAAGTGAGCCTACATGGTACAGAAAAGAGGAAATTCTTATCTAGCAAGAAAAAAGTAAATGAGGTTCTTCAAGAACGTGTGATGGGTTTGGTTTTTTTTTTTTAACTTTCCAAATAGTCTAGAAACTTCCCCATTTCTCTAGTTTTATCATGGAGAGAAGAAGCAGTTGTTTAATTAATGTTAGTACACTTAAAGCAGCAACTCCAGACTAAGCACTTTTAAACATTCAGTATCTACTACACCATATAGTCTCTAGTTTAAACCACGCTACTACAAGTTGAAATGCCTGTAAAAATGAGTAGAGTTAAAAAATTCAGCATAATACATCTAAATTCTTTCTTTTACTATTTAACCATTTTCCATAACAGCGTATCTACAACCTAGCAACTGCCTCCCACCTAAGTTAACATTTATGGAGCAGGAAAGAGAAGTGTTTCTCTGCATTCTTGACAAACTCTTGGCCAGACACTCAAATACTTTTAGAGAGCAGACCTTTAAAATTATGATTCTGCCAACTGAAAGGGGGGATGGAGAAAACCACCACGTTTTCTGCTCCTGAAGTGTGTGGATATGGTTTATATAACTAACCATTTTCAGGGGGATGTCTAAGCAGCAGTAACATAAGAAAATACATTGGAAAAATAGAACCAGAAGCTCCTGGATGGGTTATTGTACTTGGCAGGAGAGGCACAAACTCACTTGAAACTCTTCTTCAAGACATAATCAAACTACTGTAAAACATTAAAACCTATACAAAGGCATATATGTAAGCAGTATTTAAGAGCATCCTCCCCAGTCTCTCACAGGCTCCCCTAACCAATAAAATTCAAGTAGGACCTTTCAAGCAGGCTTTTCAACCAACAGCAACAGTGATCCCACAAAGCAAGAGATATATTAATGTGAGGATGAAATGTTGAGTCAACAGCACTTGGGGCTCAGCTGGAATCAACAGTCCCCATGTGCTGCACCATCACTGATGTAGTAATAGAGGGATCCAGTCATTTTTAAGTGATCACAGTCAGTTCTGACATACTGTCAAGAAAAAATAGGGGGCACAATGAAAGTAATGATTTAAACACTTTCTCGGGGAGGGGGGGAGAAAAAGAGAAAAAACAACCAAAAGTAGAACGAAACTTGACCATCTGCAGCTACAGCATCTCTTACAGCCTTATAGGGAAAAAAAACCAAAACAACCCACAAAAAAAGGACATCTTGTATCATCTAAAGCATATTGCCTCTTGTCAAAAACATCAAGCAGCTAGCTGCTACCAGGTCACCTCATATATATACATACTCACACAAAACAAGTCACTCACTTCCACCTTCAGACACAGCTGCTTAAAACATTTTGAAATGGGTTAGGAGATTGCCTGAGAAAGCCAGAAACTGAGGAGGTAAGGAAAAACAACCTGGCAAGTTTCCTTCTGAAAAGAGTAGTGGTTGTTTACCTAGGAATACTGTACCTACCAAGCAGCACTAGATCCAAAAATACTGCAGTAGCTTGTTGATTTATCTGTGCAGAGATATTTTCATACGTTTGGCAAGTCATAACTTGCAGAATAATTTAGCCCTTTTGTGAGACTGCCAAAATGACAAGAGCCAGGCATCACATTTCTTCCAACAATTAAATGGGTCAGACAGAAACTATCAATCAACTTTCTTCCACAGAATAAAAATATCCATAATAGCAATAGTTTCACTGAATATGAAGAAATGTAATTTATTATTAGGTAAAGCTAGCATTTTAGATATCACTGAATTAGGCTGCAAGCTACCGGAGAGCTGAAAGCAAAGTCTACAAAGAGTCTCCTGATAGTTTTTTGATTGCTCTGCAGCTAGGAACAAACACAGGCATGCAATCCTACTCAACAGGAACAAAGGCCTACAGGACTAGGAAAATATCTATGAATTCTTCTTTAAGTGGAAAGAATTAAACATGGTTTGGAAGGCCCATGATGGAAGGCAGAGCAAGCAAGCAGTAAACACACACAGGTTTTGCATGTGAAAAACAAGAACCATCTTAAAACTGTGAAACAAGTTAAATCCATTATACTTGAACAATGTATTTCTGTAACACTGTGTATCCACGTGCAACTGGAAAAGACTGGATAATGCAGACTTCATCAAAAAAAGACTCTCAGTACAGCAACATTATTTTTTTTTATTGATATAAATATCTTTAATAAATATTTAATATATTTATATATTAAATACATAAATAAATGTTTAATATATTTAATAAATATATTTTTATTTATATATCTTTTTTTTATTAAGGTGAGAAAATGGGTATCCAGAAGTAGACAGCAATAAAAGCAACTATAGTTTAAGGTTCATTTGTTGTTGGGGATTTTTTAGTTCCCTACAAATAGAAATTAGTGAATGTTTGCTACACAAACTTATAAACAGAATGGTCTACCACATTTACTAAATAACCTCTAGGGACCTAACTATTTCCTTGTCAGTGAGTTTAAATTTCTTATATAACGTAACTTAAAGCAAGCAACGTAATTATTTTATTGGACTAAAGAGTATCAATTGCAAGAGGATTCTTCAGGTACACTTGTACTGAATTCACAGCCTAGGAATGTACATGAAATCATACAATGATTCTGCAGTTTCAGTGTACTGTTGAAATACTGAAAAAAACATTTTTATCTGCTTCATCTCTGGCAAAAACGTTTACACCACAGTGTAATCACTTCAAAATTATGCTAAAGTAGTAATCACAATTCAGATTATTTTATAGATATGGATCCTACTCATGAATGTACACATTCAACATCAGTACAGAAAATTCTCTTCAGCAGTCTCCATTAGGGGTCCCACAAGCACCTTCCCTGCCCTCACACTCCCACGCTGAAGCACGTAAGGGTCAAGGCAACCCACACTGGCACACAGGCCCCAGTGCAAACATAACTAAGCTGCATGAGCAGAGGGCAAGTTGCTGCATTGACAAATAGAGAACATTTCTAGGCACAATAGTTATATTAAGTAACAGCTTTTTGTTCAAGTATCCATCCATGTGACTCTTACTTAGCAGCTTGGTTGTGTAGGAGATGGAAGCTAGAAATTCAGCTGAAAAATCAGAGAGCTAACTCTCACTGCATCTGTTCTCGGGGCTTCCATCAGCACATTGTTCAGTTAGCGCATACACGAAGACCACGCAGCCTCCCTCCAACTCTCACCATAGGGACCTCACTGAAATAAACTATGGAGGCAGAGACTTAGCTGAACAACTTCCAATACACAGTGGAGCATTTGTTAAAATATCATTCATTATTATGCCTCAATCTGTAATCCACTTCAGTAGCATGTGCCAGGAACTACTGGTCCTACATTCAAAAGAAACAAAACAATCTAGGTATTAAGCAAACAGATCTCATTTTACACATATACAGCATTTCAAATCAGATTATATCATTTTGCTTCAGGCTGACAAGCAAGAGTCAGGCACTCTGGACTGAAGAAAGGTTCTTAGTTTGTGAAATCTTAAGCAAGATTGTTACTCTGTCAAAAAATAATGCTATAAACTAAATATCTTGCTGTACAAGGTTTGATTAAAAAGAAATAGTAAGGCTGTTCCAGAACTAGTGAGATTACCTGGACCTTTAACAGTCCCAGAAAAGAAGACAGACACCAGTTAAGCCAAGATCCGCAAGCAACACTGGACCTTTTCTCTTGCCAGAATATGTATCTCTGGAAGCAGCAGGTCTACTTGAAGGATTACTCAATTGAGGGGCACCAGGCTCAGAACAGACTGTCATAGAGACTATTTTATGAACCAGAGGTTCTACCACAAAGAAGGTTGGCCTAATTTGTCAACCTCTCCACAGCCATGAAATGTTTCAGATTTAGAACCCATCATACCTACACCTGACCAGCTTTAGACAACTTGCTTACCTCGCCATTGATGCAACACTGACCTACTCAGCCATTCCTCGGAACATCCCAATTTTCTGCACAAAAGCAGATGGAAGGATCTTCATGTTTATGACAGGTTGGTTGTTTTCACAAAAGTTCATGTGAAATTTAATAATCACTGATCAAATGATTGGCAGGCAATCAAAGAGTGAATACATTTCCAATAATTTTTTTCTTTGTTCGACATTAAAAAGTCTTACATTTATTTACATTTAAAAAAATGGCTGATGCACCACTGCATCCCTTGAAAGTAGTATCATGTATGTACGGATTTGAATGTATGCAATAACATCTATTCATTGATGGTCGTGGGTAGCTTGTAAGCTTAGCAACAAATAGCTTTACATTTGAAATGCATCTTGACAGAACTCTTTCACAGTCTTGAAACCCCAAGACCACTGTAAAAATTTACACAGACCAGGACAGCCAGATTTCACCTTTTAACACTGACCCTGCAGGTCTACAAGGAAAACAAGTCACAAATGACTCTGT
>JANHGB010011467.1:0-10577 GCA_026283785.1 Coracopsis vasa | reverse complement strand
CTGCCCATGGCAGGGGGGTTGGAACTTGATGATCTTAAGGTCCTTTCCAACCCTAACTATTCTATGATTCTATGTTTCTTAAGGAACCATCAATGTCACCCTGCCACACCACAGGCTGGGCACATGTCAGGTACTGAAGCCATCTCTGGCTGCAATTAACACCCAAACTCTACCTAGGAGCAGGAGAGTTTATGGAAGAGCTGATTTCAGAGATTTGAAATTTTTTAGGCACTAACATGATGGATGGAGCCAGTTTTAGGTACAACCCATAAAGACCATAAAAAAAATTATTTGTTTCCAGAGGAAATAAAAAACCCTATGCTTGCTGGACAGGGCAATCATTTCAATTTATACCATTCTCTATGCTCAGAGATTAGATGGGATTACAGGGAGTGGCTGCAGATGTGCAGAGAGATAACCTAAGAGGACCTGGGAGCATTTACTCACTCAAATATGAAATTGGTACCACTTGCTTAGACTGTAGCCATCACACCATGTTTGTGCATGGGCTGCTGTTAGCTTACATATAAGGTCTGTGACCTCCAAAAGTGTAAAAATGTCTTTTGCTGCATGTGTATTTGTGGCTTGCTGTGTATACTGAGAATTTATTTCTCACAGACATGTAAATTGTAGGAATAATATTTAGCAACTGTTATCACAGTGAAAAATGAAATAAAGTCTTAAAATCCCAGCATATTTAAATACAAGGACTCTGACCTCTAATTGGGCACTGAATACTAATCAAGCATTCCCATCGTTGGAGCCTGCCAAGTCAACACTAGAACCAAACAGCCATAGTAGCCTAAACCAACTTCTCGGTAGGGTTCAGAACCACCTGCAGAAGGTCCAGCCCAATACACACAAGTCAATAGGGCCTGGCTGAGCCCCTCATGTTCACTGCACACGGGCACACACAGAAACACACACCAGCATCACATCACCATGCTCCAGTCCTGGTGATAATGGAGTGGGGGTCCTCCGCTACCTGGACCTGCTAACAGGTGTGCAAATTCCCCACTGTCTCCCCAGGGGGACCTCACAGCCCTTCTGCCACCATTAACATAAGCATTATGAAAAATTAGATGATAGCAGCTGCTTCTGTAGCTCTGATGAATGTTCACATACCCTAAATTAGCAGTTACTTGCCTGGTATTTGTTTTTATTTATTTCTTGTTATGGGGAATAACATTACCACCCTGCAGCACTGTCTGCTGATGGATGATTTTAAGGCTGTCACCAGCAGCAGAGACAAACTAATGCCTTCAAAACCCAAGAAAAGAGACACAAGGTGTTACACGTGGAGGTTAAGCAGAACCAGAATTGCAGATGTAGTTCTTAGGAGGTGGCTGGGTTTTTTTCCTGCTCCACAAGTCATTAATGAGCAGCTGGATCCTACAGTGATAAGATGCAGAAATTAGCAGTCGTATATTCTGAGCAGCATCATGGTCCTGTGGTGTGTCTGGATAGCAAGGGGCACCTGTGGCTACATGGCTGGCTGGGCTCCTGCCCAACAACCACTCCAGTGCCACCACAATTTATTTATTGCACTGCTAATGATGCAATGAAGCGCAAACAACCTGGATCAAGCATCTTTTTCATTCTCTATTCACGTGTAAAATAATAGGAGAGAAAATACCAGAGAATGAAGGGAAAAGAATGTATCGAACAATATTCCTGCTCTGTGTGGATGAATGGAGATCTGGAGAATGCAATTTGTACTTAACTGAAGACTACAGTAGTATGAAGTTGGAGGGCTTGATCTAAGGCTGCCTGAACAACCTTCCTTTCCCCAGCTTCTAACTGTTTAGCTTTACAGCTGGCTGGGACTGCAGGAGTCATGAGAGGTTGGGAGTGGGTAAGTTCACATGCGCGCGCATGAACACACACACACACATACTATCTCACCTTGCAGAGATGCAACTGGGAAAAACACAGGTCTCAGGAAGTCCTCAACTCCAAAGAGGAAGGGTATACACATAAGCAGACAAGGAAAAAGTTTAAACACACACACTTTTAAACCTCATGATGCCAGAGTGCTGTCCTGACTGTAATTACTGCAGAAGAGGCTGAAGCCACGTTGATGATTTTGAGTACAACCACATACTTGTGGACACTCCTCTATCAAACAGAAATTGCCAAGCTCAGCAACACCAATGATAGAACAGAAAATCTGTTCTCTCAGCATGGATGTAAGGGCATGTTTCCAAGCTCCACCAGACCCAACTGAAGAGTTAAAGCTGGATTACTTGTAGTCCAGTCAGCCCCTGTGATTGTTCAAAAGTTAATGGGCTCATACCAAAGATAACTGGATTTAGTTCTGATGTGCAAGGGCCAAGAGGTGCTGATCAATATCTCATCTGTCATTGACAGAGGACAGGAATGCAACATGCCAAGTGGGCATGTATATATTCATATTATCCATCCACAGAGCTGAATGGCAAGTTGGGTTTTTTTTGTTGCCACTGTCACAAGTCAGCCATAGCCACACAATGCAAGACACAAAATACCCAAGAAAATATAGGATTATTAAAAAAAAAAAAAAAAAAAAAACACACATAAAACCAGTCTTTCTATAAATTCTTAACAAGGAAGAGCTCCTAATAAAGCCTTCCTATTTTTTCAGATAGCTCCATTTGTTTTGCTTATCTGAAAGAAACAGTGAAAGCTTTGAGCAAATCCATGGTTATGCCAAACCTGAAACGTGGACAAACCGTCACCCTGTTCATTCCCTACATGTGAAAATTCATTTGTTAATTGCCACCTCCTGCTCCATACAAAGCACAGCCCCACGCACACAGCAGCACCTCCCAATGCAAAGTAGACTTCTGCTCTAAATGGTGATGAGTTGTTTAATAGCTCTGTGCCTCAGTGTTGTTTTCCTCACAAAGCCAAATACACGGTTGCACATTTTCAGGCTGCAAAAACCCTTATTTAGAATGCGAAATATTCAGACAATTAGTCTTAAAGTTATTCACACAGACAGCCTTACATTTGAAGTGGCATTACTTAGCAACAACTAAAATCACTGGTGTTATCAGCATTGTTCTCAGGCTAAAGTCGAAAACACAGCACTGCACCACCTACTAAGAAGGAGAAAAATGACTGTTACAGCAAAACCTAAGACAGTAAGGAAGAGTGGTGACGTGATATGGGTTCTCTTTTACTAAGCTGAGGCAAACTGAGACAGGCTGTCCATGGGCAGTGAGCATGGCAGGGATACTTCAGCCCATTCTCCTTTTCATCTCAGAGTCAGCAGCAGGGTGGGAAAACAGCAAATGGATCAGCTTTTGTTTTCTTCCTTCCCTTCTGCCTCATCAACAAAACATCATCCCTTGGTTAGCCCTCAGGCAGATGCCACATCAAGGAAACAGACGGAATCCAACAGCCTCTTTGACTGACTGCTCCTTAAAGTCCAAGTTTCCAGCTGGGGATGAAAGAGTGGCAAATACGGGGTTAACTTTGAGAGAGCAAGAAACAGAAGAGTGGAGCAGAACTTTGTATTTAGCATTTGAACAAAGTCTGGGCAATGAGAAACCCCGTCATCCGCATGCATATTTGTGTATATGTGGTAAATATGGACCGGGCCAGTCTGACGTGAGACCTCATATAAAGCTGTGTCGTGCACTGCGGTGTCACTTCCAGCATTTCTAGAGCACAGAGGAAAACTAGCTTTTTCCCTGCACCGTCCCTTGTACCATGCTTTGACTTCTTCACATCAAGTAGGCAAGTCCTGCAGTGATGGGGTAAAAAAGCCCAGTCTGGTTGCACTACCTTGAATTTGAGTGAAATATTTATGAAGACTCTGTCAGCCTGCAGAAACTCTGGGAGTGGAGGATGGATGTGCACTAAAGCCTTAGGCAATGAAATATCTCATGGCAGAGGAAAACGTACAGCAGCAGCTAACAGAGGACTCTGACTTTCAGGTTCTCAGTCGGAGATGTACAAAGAGAAAATATCAGTATAAATGGTTAAAGGGTGACTCAGAGTAAGTCACATTGTATCTATTATTCCTGCTCTTTTTTTTGTGGAAGAAAATTGCTTTCTTTGAAAGAAATTGGAAATTAAGACTATTCATCCTCCCAAGTGTCAAAATACACAAGCCCTCATTAGGTGGGCTGAAAAGCAATTCTCAGGCCTTTATCTGACAAGCCAAGAACATGGTTCTGCCTGCAGCTTTTAAGAAGAAATGATGATTTCCCTGGCATGGGTTCAATGTCTGAGCTTGGCATTGGGTAAACTCACAAAGAAGCTTGAAGCCAATCAAGCCACTTTGTACAAATCCTGCTGACAAGAAGCCCTTTTGGGGGCACACAGTAAGGACATACACCAATAAAATCCTTCTGAAAATAATCTTGAATGTCCTATGCAAGAACATGTGCTTGGAGAGTGGTTTACAAGAGCAGCTGGGCTCAGGACCTGGGAACACATGGCCGAGCCATGAGAGACACTGGTTGGCAAAAGGAAAGAGGGAAACAATTTGGTACAGGCTGTTTTCAGCCCCTGATTTGAAAAATAACATGGTTTAAATGTGATGCTGGAAGCACTTGTATGAGAAATAAATGCATCTGGTAATGGAAAGTGATGGAGTGGTGTGAATGTGAAAGGCTTCCAGGTGCTGGAAAGGCTGTCTCATTGCTTTCCTCAGTAAAACTCTGCTGCAACTCTATTTCTCAAAGTCCATATTTCCTGAGATACTTTGATATTGTCCCCTCAGTGGTAGACCCTTGCAATGCTGAGAGCTGTCCTGGAAAGGAGCTGTTACTGCTGACCTTACAAGCATGTCAGGACCTGCCACTGCCATGGCTGTGCTTTTGCCTCTGACACTAATGAGCACTAGGGGAGTGAGTGCTGTTCCCTAACAGCAGTGTCCCTACAGCCTGGGGCTGTCCCCTGACTTCAGGTTTTGTCCCATCACTGCCACCACCCCTGCCCATCCCAGGAGCCTCTCCCAGCACAGGTCTTCTTTTGCGCTGGCTCCTCATGGGTAACAAGTGGCTGCTGAGGTCTGACCCAGGCCAGGTAGAAGGTTTGCATCCTGCCTGGTGACCAATGCTCCAAGCAGGGCTGTACCCACACCCTCAGAAGTGCCTGGAGGGTGCAAGGCTGGAAGTTGTTCCTTTTTTATCACTAGCACTCCTGCAGATTGTTGACGTGTCCCCAGGCGCCGTGGGAATGTCCTGGGAATGCCAGCCCTGGGTGATGGAGAGGTGGCAAGGAGGAGGGAGCATGGCAGGGGGCTCACAGCTGGCTCTGTTCCCCACCAGGTCCCTGATCTCAATCAACAAGAAGATATTGATACTGCCACCAGTGTCTCCTCATGCAGGGGTGTCCTGGCCGTTGGCTGCTGCCTGCCCAGGATGTGACAGGTCATCACAGGACAGCCACCACTGGGCAGCTCAGCTCTGCTGGAATGAACTGCTGCAACACGGATCCTCTCTTGCTTGGTGTTGGCTGGGGGTGCAAGGGGCTGTGCCATGGGTCAGGGCACCAAGGGGCACAACCTGATCGGTCAATGATTGGAGCGTGTTTGTTCCCCTCTGCTACCGAGGTGCATCATACATCTATGAAGTGCCAAGACCTTTACATCCCATACTGCATTGTTCCTGTCCTGAGAACTGGCGTGATGGAGCTGCAGAAACCCTTAGCTCCTCTGCTAAAGTGCTAAAATCCCTGTCCTCCATGCATCCCCTCTGTACATGGTGGGAAACACAGAGGTCACAAGCATGGGCTGAAGCCAGCATAGGTGAGCAGTTGGCAAGAAGGTTGCAGAGGAAAGGAAGTCCTGATGGTGGTGGTGGTGTCTCTGTGTCTCTGATTTCCACCTCATCTCCAGTCTTTGCCATCCCAACTGCTACCTTCTTAAAACAGACTCTGAACAGTCCCAGGAAGTGGCAGGAGGCTGGATTTTGCTCTGCATGTCCAGCTCCAGCTCATGCATGTGCATTACAGAGGAGAAAACCAGGCATGTGGCTGGGGAGAGGAAAGTCCTTAAGAGTTCTTCTCCAGTGGCCTGAAAGGACAGCAAAGCCCATGAAAGCAGCTACTAGCATAGTAGGGAACAGGCTGGGAGGATGGGCACTGCACACACTGACCTCTCAGCAAGGAAGCTAAGCTTTCAGCAAGGAAAAATAATGATCAGAAGAGCAGAACTGGCCTATCAAAGTGAAACAGTGCCTGTGCACAGCTCCTGTTCTGCGGACTATCAGCGGAGACAATCTTACTTCTCTCTCTCTGAGCAGGTTTTCATATTAAATCTCTTATCAGTGGGTTTGTGCCAGCACAGCACAATGCATGTCTGAGCAGCCTGAGCGAGTGGGGGCTCTCAGGAGACAAGTGTTTCCCAACATCCAAGGGTAGAAATGAGCCATGGGAAATGAGCTCTGCGGGTGCATCTCATGAAGGAGCTTCTGCAGAAACCCAGGAACTGGATTTGCAGCCCCACTGCAGGGTGCTGATCCCTGAACTCTGTCAGACTCAGTCCTGGAGGAATAATGGATCAATCACAGCCCTAAAAATCTCTGCAGTAAGAAACACTTGGGCCCATGAACTCCTTATTTACCTGCTACTTCACACACCATCCAGGGCCTGTTTTGGCTTTAGGCATAGAAATTTGCATGTATCTATACACCAAAATGACCTTTCTGCCTGTTGTACACATAACCCCCAATTACTTATGCAAGCAGGAACCAAATCCCCCCCTCGCCCCAGTGCGAGCAAAGCCCATTTGGAGAAGCTTCAGTTTTCTGGGTTAATTCAAGAAGTGCTGGTAATAAAGCCACTCAGTCAATGTAGTTTCCAGCTTCTTGGGAAACTAAAACGTGATCCTTTTTTCTTCTTTATTATGGCAGCACCAGAATTTATTATTCTATCCCTAAGGAAAGGACAGGGCAGAGGTGACTAAAGCAGAATTTTCAGCTAGCAGCAGCACCAGACTCCAGGCATCAGCCCAGAGGGATCAGTCACCTCAATAAGTAAACTGGCTGCAGACAGGAAAGTTGTTGTCTAGCACTCAGCAGAGCCCTACAGTAGATGTGACATAGGGAGTGACATAGGGAGTGTATTTGCCATCCGTATTTCACATCATCGAAACTAAACCCTGACAGCAAGTAAAACTAACACTGAGGAATCTGATCCCCTTGGGACTGGATTTTGGCAGCAAATGCAAGATCAGGCACCACGTGTGTCGCAGGAGCCACACGTTGTAGGGGTGACATGGTGTTCCTGCCACAGAGGGTAGATGTAGGGTAGGCTCCTGCTGGAGACAGTGGATGCACTTCTGCTTCCATAAAATTGCCTTATTCCCATATGGTGGTGGGTGAGCCTGGCCTGCCTTGGGTTTGTCACCAGCTGTACCACTTTACACCTATCTACACCAGACTTCCTCTCCCATTTCACTGTGTATTCAAACAGTCTGGTAATGTCCTCCTAAAGCCAGTTACATTTTGCTCTTCTCCTTACTACTTGGATTATCACCCACAAATGTAGGCATTTTGCTGCTCACTGCCTTCTCCAGGCCATGAATGTGCTGGACAGCCCAGGTCCCAGCACAGAGCCCACAGGGTCAGCTAGAGACCTTCCCACCATGAGAGCTGACCGTTCACCTCTGCTTCCTCTTCTCCACCTCCTCTCAGCTACCTGTCCATGCCAGGACCTTTCTTTGCCCTCTGTTCTCTGAATTTCCTTAAAACTTTGGGTAAGGATTTGGTAAAACACCTTCAGAAATCCAGGCAGACTTCATCAACTGGATCACCCTTGCTCCATGTGCTTTTAGGTGCTTTCCAAGGTCTCCAGAAAGCTGATGAAGCAGCATTTCCACTTTTGGGCTGACTCTTCTCGAGCAGATCATGTTTGCTAGGTGCCCCCTCATTTCTAGCTGAACAGGTCTAACACTGCAGTTTGACCCCACTGTGCACTCGTCTAACTGATTTCGAAGCCTGAAACAGCCCAGGAGATGGGCTAGTCACCTTCTAGTGGAAGATGCCCCTGCCCGTGGCAGGGGATTGGAAATAGATGAGCTTTAAGGTCCCTTCACACCCAAAGCAGGCTGTGATTCCATGAAACAGCAAGACTTGAAACCCCTCCTGAAGACAGGGCTGCCCCTTCAAGGACGATGAGACCAGCACTTCATACACCTCCCTGCAGACTCAGGAAGGAGACTGTGGCGGGGAGCGGAGGGAAGGAAGGTGACAGGGGGGTTCTTCACTGCATCCCCTCTCTCTCCTCATGGAGCAGCCGTGTAGCTCCGCTCTGCACCCTGATCCAGCTCTGGGAACAGCCTCAGTCTTTCTGGGAAGCATCAGCCCAGCTTTTGCATGGCACGAGTGCCCTCTAGTGCAGACCCAGAGCTCTCCTTCACCCCAGCCTTGGGGCACCTCTGAAAAAGGGACCCCAAACCTCAACCCCAGGCCTTGAAGGAACTGCACTCCCCATGGGCCATCCACACTGATGCCTTTGGCGTGGGAATGGCAGGAAGGAGGAGGGACAGGGAATGCTTTAAGGAAAATCACCTTATTTTAGTACTTTTCAAATAGGTCTGAGATTTCAGCATCGTTATGGAAATTTCCTTTCTGATTATTTGTTCCAAACTCTTGCACACTTGATGTCTGGGAAGAAAAGCAGGTGAGAAATGTCTCCCATTGGTGTCACTGAACAGCTAGACAACACCAGTCACACAGAAACCCTGTCACAGCAGAAACCCACATCGTCTCCTGAAGGAAGAAGTCCCGCTGAGAAGAGCTCAGATCATGTGGGAAGGCTTCCCTAAAGGGTCCCCTCAAGGCAATCATTGCAGAGCAGAGCTGGGTGCCAGGCCACCTCCATCCCACTGCCTTCCCTGCAGTGGGATGTAGTGGTATCAGTGGTATCTGTAGTGGTAAGTAGTGGTATCTGTATTGGCATCTGTAGTGGTATCTGTAGTAGTATCAGAGGTATTGTGCTGCAGCGACAGCAATGTGGTGAGATCCTGGGATGTACCCTCAGATGAAGCAATCAGGCACAGTGGCTGTGAGCAGGCATCACCTTTGGAAGAGAGGAACACTCAGCCAGGGCATGATGCACCAGGATCAGGTCAGAGTTCCATGGAGATAGGCACATTGCCAGCTCTGGAACTCCTGGCTCAGGGTAGAAGTCCTCAGAAGCAATGATTTCAGTCATTCATGCACGTTGTGTCTTCTGCTGATACTGATACTTGCAGAATGTTATAGCCGCTCCATATGGGCTGTTAACGTCACACAGGGCAGTGTCCTCCAGGGTGTGGAGGGCTTCATTAAGAGGTTTTGGTGAGGGGGTTTGTTGCCTTTGCTCTGCCGGTTCCAAGCTGCGCTGCTGTGAGTGGGCATTTCTTGGTTTCTGGAAAGGGAAGGCTCTAAAAAGCATGGCCAAGGTGAGCAGGAAGGAGGTGCTTTTCCTCAGGAGGACCTGTCTACAGCTATTTTCCTTGGAGCCCTTGATGCTGACCTCGGAGCAGTGCCAGCAGATGAGTTCAGGCAGAATGAGGTAAAAGCAGCCTTTTCCCACAGAATATGGATGATTTGTCTACCCTGATTGTTGACAATTCCTTCAAGCTGAGTTGGCTTTCAGGTCAAATGCTAATTTCCTTTTTATTTATTTATTTTTCCCTCTTTAATCAGAGCAAATTCTGCTCTTCTTTCCATTTTGTGATCCACTGCTCTGTGACTATTTCTAATACCTCTCCTTATCCAGCTGAGGCAGGACAGGGATGCACCACCAGCAAAGGTTGTTCTTTCACCCTGGTAGCCTTTGCCTTGGGTCCCAGGGGTTAGGGAGGCTGGAGTATCCCTAAGGTAGTCTGGGCAAACCAATTTCTCTCTCTCTGCCTCATTTGCAAAGTGGGATAATGGCCCAGTTGCACAGCCCGAAAGTGATTCTCTGCAGCAGGGATCCAAAGGCTTTAGCTAAATTTCCTTCAAAAATCCCTAAATGAAGCTGCCCTAAATTATACCATTTAGACTAATACGACGGCGCCCGTGAAAATTGCATTTTCCCAAATTGTTGGCTCCTCCTGAATTTGGGAGCATGTTAATTTTCTAGAGCAGCTAAATAGTTTCCTCTGATGATTAAAGAATGAGTAATAATAGCAGTGTCCGCCTTCCCAAGGCTCATGTAGGACTTACCAGCAAGAAATTAAACACAGTAGGAAATTCCTTGAAAGAGTTAGAAAACAAATGATTGATACAATCTCTGCCTCCCTCCCTCCCGGCTCTGTGATCTGCTTTTAGAATGATTATTAAACACAGCAAAATTCATTTGGTGCTGTAACATGAACAAGACAAATTACAGTCTCTGGAGCTCAGTTAATTGCTAAAGAACATACTGACCCTCTGCGGGTTCATCAGTTATGGTAACTAATGAAGAGAAATGTAAGCCTTGCGATGTGGGTCTGAAGCAAGGATGCCCTCCTGCTGTGTGCAGAGGGAGGTCCACCTCAGCTCTGTGTCCTCTGGGGTAAATCATGGAATCCCAGAGTGTTTGGGTTGGAAAGGACCTTAAAGCTCCTCCAGCTCCAACCCCTGCCATGGGCAGGGACACCTTCCACTAGAGCAGCTTGCTCCAAGCCC
>JANHGB010011466.1:0-42816 GCA_026283785.1 Coracopsis vasa | reverse complement strand
GGGGGGGGGAGCGGCGGTGAGAGCAGGCGCTGGGTTTCGGGGCTCTGTAACATGGTTTCTCATGTGTGTGTTTTCTTTCTCTCCTCCTCCTCTCCCTCCTCCCTCCGCCGCCTCTCTCCTCCTCCCCAAACACACACGTACACACACGCTTCCCCTCTCCCTCCCCCTCCTCAAGGCCGAAAAGGCAAGCCAAACCTGCAGCCGATGAAGGCTTTTGGGATTGTAGCGTGTGCACCTTCAGGAACAGCGCCGAAGCCTTCAAGTGCAGCATCTGCGATGTCAGGAAAGGCACCTCCACCAGGTACGTCCGCACCTTCCGACGCGGCTTTTGCTCCATGCTGGGCTGCGCCGACTTGTTGATTTTTTTCCCCGTGTTCCCTGGATATCGAGTGGTTGTATTCCCCCTTCCCCTGGTACAGCCCCTTCTGCACCCGCTCAAAAGCTTGTGGATCTTAAAAATTCTGTTTCAAGCATTTAATTGGAGCTGGAAGACATGTTTTGTGGATGTGTCGGCGACCTGAATCTTTTTGTTGTTCTGTGCGTTTTTTGTTGCTGATGTACTGAGAACCTTTTGGAGATCCGCAGCCAGCTGAAAATATTCTGACTGTGCTTGGGGCACATGGTCTTCTGTGGTCTGGGTGGAGATTTACCTGTGTTTTCTACAGGAGTAGAAATGACTGAGAATTAGGGGGGTGAGAAAGGAAACGGCTGATGCCATGAGAACAACAACTCCCTTCCCGAGATGTTGATCTCTCAGTGTCTTTTGTCATCTGAAAGGAATCGGCTTTATGCTTGGTGTGGGAATGGTGCGGATTTCTGAAAGCTTTAGCTGTCGGGTCTCTCTGATTGCCTTGCACTGGGTAACTGGAAGTCTTTGTGAGGTGGTGAAGCTGATGTACAGTAATTTAATTAATCTAAATACCCAGCCCCCCCAACTTGCACTCTCCCAGTTAATGGGTTCAGAAAGTTTGCCCTGGAAATACCAGTTGGCGCTAAACCAGGCATGTGGTGCTCTGCTCATTCTTTCCTTTTCTGTTTTGTTCTACTTTTGTTGACTTCTGATTTTGCTCGTGTTGTACCTTGTAAATTTGAATTCCGTTGCTCTGCCAAGGAAGTAGTCCTTTCCATTGTGAAAGGCATCATTTCCCTCCTTTGAGTGCAGTGGTGTATTGAGATGCTCTCATCAGCAGGCTGTTTGCATGACTTAGCTGTCTTGATGTGACTGACAAAGGAGGTGAAAGCGTGTTTGGTTGGTTATTGTTCACACTGTGCTTTAGACAATGTGAAGTGCCTACATTGTTAATGGAGAGCAGGCTTTTGGGCCACTGAAACTCTTGAGTTACAGCAACAGAGAGCACTGTAGTCTTTCACTGAGTGTTTTAGGATGCATGTTGGTTACAAGTATCTTTGCTTTTTAGAAAATATACAGAGGTCTTGAACTTAAGCATTTTAAATAGCATAGTTGTAGCATTGAATAAGGTCGAGCTTTTGGGACAGTAGTGTTCTGTATGGACCCAGAGCTGATTCTTCACTTGTTTTGTTCAGTCTTGTCATGCAGCTAAACCTTCACAGCATGCTTGATTTCTGTGGGTTTCTGTTTCCTTGGCTTCCCTGTGTGCTCAGGTGAAACACATTGATCCTGCAGTTGCTTGGTCTTTAACTGTGTGTGCTACTACAGCGTGTAGCCTTGCAGTCACGGGGAGCTCTCGCAGCGTGGCGTCAAGCATGTGCATGGGTGTTTGTAGGAGAGCCTTAATGAGATGTAGGAGCCCATATGGGTTGTATCTTGTAGCAGATTCAGTCATTTTCATTTGGCCACCATGCTGATGTTCATTTTGAGAGCTTTTTGAGCAGCTTTCTCTCCTGTGCCTTTACTTTTTTTTAATGATAATTATCGAACTGTTTGTTGAGGTAGTAGAATGTTTTGTCTGTAAAGGGCCATTAAGAGGGATAGCAGTTGATGATTTCAGGTTAAGAGCCTTACTTGCAGATGTGATCCTCGGGTCTAGAACATTGTACTTCTCTTTAGCTTTTAATGGACCCTTATGAATAGCTTCTAATTTTAATTCATTTAATTCATCAGCTTTCTATTCATTTTTGCCGCTTTTTAAATTGCCTTTGTTTGGAGAATTTGAGAAAGTATTTAAAATATTCAATGGACCATCATGTCGTCTTGCATATTTGTATAATTTATGAATAAATATAACTGAAAGCAGGAGTGATTGAGCGTTGTGAGGGAGTGTCGTGTGTTGAGAAGACCTGGGAGGTCAGAGTTCTTTGTGGTATCTATTGCTCTGAGTGTTACAGTGTGTGACGTACGCGTCAGTGCTGGGGAAATTCGTCAGAATTTTTTAACTAAATGACTGATGTAAAGATACTTAACGAGTTATGATTGATAATTTATTACTTGAAATATAAGGTGTCTGATGAGCTTGACTTTTAAGTTGCAATTTGACAAGTTGATGACACTTTTCCACATTTAAAAGCTGTGCTTCATTAAGGCTTACTTCAGTAACACTTATCGGAAATCTATCAAACTTCCTCTCTGAAAAGCTCAACAAAGTAGTGAAAGACAGACATAGACATGGTGAAGCAACCGGTTTTCATCAAATTACTGTGTGCAATTACAGTATGCCCAGTTTTTTATTAAGATCTGGTATGACCTACTCCCCCCACCCCCCGACTGTGAAGCCATTTATTTGCTGTAGAATTTACTTTGGCTGATAAATATTCTCTGATTTGAGAACTAGTTAGGACGTTGGCTAATTCACACTGTGTGTATTTTTTCAGACTCGATATAATCTGTTGGTGTGTAGGAGGGTTGGCTGGCAGTAGTTAGAAGTTTTACTTTGTCAGATCCAACTATTCTCTTTCCCTAGGATCTCATAAAAGGAGCTTCAAACATGTGAGCTTTAGAGTTGACCTGCCAAGTCAAAAATTGCTATAGATGTTAAACAGTTAAATTGCACCTGCATACTTTTTCAAAGGGCTGTTTATAAATATTTCAGTTTGCTTTTAAATAAAAATTAGGTCAATTCCATCTCAAGAGAATTGGGAGTTGTGGTGCAAAGATTACATTAAACCTGTAGTACTTATTGAATACTGGGTTTGTTACAATGTGTCACTTAACTCCCTTTCCTCAACTTTATTCTTGCGATTTTATGGTTAAACTTTATTACGCTCTCTTTAGGCAAGTATGTTGAGCTTTTCTGTGGTTTTCCTTTTGTGAGGATCATGGCAAAGATATAAGCTGTGTTCAACACAACATTCAGTTGAGCAAGACAGGTGATGTAACTGGCTAGCTTGGGAGTGAGCAATGGTGATGTGCTTGCTAGAGTGTACAATACTCTTATTCTTTCCCAAAGGTTTTTGTGTTGGTGTAACAGTGCAGGGAACTGGTGCTGGTCACCACTCCCAGTTGAGTCCTGCAGCTCTTCTGCTGGTTTGCTCTGGTGTGGCCCTACCAGCTCCTGCACACAGGAGAAGGCTTGAATTAAAACTTCTGCTAGGAAGTTTGCTTCATGGATGCGTGTTCCTTCCAATATCCATTACTTCTTCAAACACGAAAGGAAAGGAAAGTTTGCTTTGGATTTCCTAGGAATGTGAGGGCAGAATTTGGCCTCATATTTCTGGTTACTGGGAGCTGTGTTCCTGTCTGAGGGCAGGAGATGGCTCCCTGTTTTCATTTGTTGTTTTTTTTAAATGGTATTCTTGCTCCTCTTTCCCCTTGGGTCTCCAGTGATTTACATACATTGTGTTCCTGTACACCTTGTAGCTTCCTTTCTCCTCCCAGGCACGGCCATGCAGAGTGTTTCTGCATGGGGTTGCTTTCAGACATCATTGTGAAGAAGATGATTTCCCCCTCATTCTTGTTTTCACAGAGGTAGTTTCTATTATCTGAAGCTTTCCTTCTGGATAGGTGGCAAGCAGTGATGCGGAGCTTCTGTGATGTTAATTTTTCTCTAACTTTAGGATAAGTGCTTTCCTTGTCTGAACTTTACATCGTCTAACATGAATGTGCCTCGATTACAGAGAAATGCACTAAAAAAGAGTCAGTGGAAGATGTGAGAGCGACAACTGGATGTCTGATGTGCAAATTAACAAAACAGTGGGACACTGCAGCCCAAAATTAACAAGGTGTAGCATGTATGTCCTCTGCAAGGCATGCACTTAATAAGCATTTCGATTGTATTTGTTGCTAATACCTGTATGCTTAAAGTGCATGGTTTGGAGTTTGGATCAAGTGGTTTGAATATATGCTTCATTGTGGAGTGCTCATGGAGCATATGTCAGTAGTGCTTCACTCTTTTGCTACCCTTATTTTTGAGGGTAGGCAGAGCTGAAACTATTAATCATAATTTAAAAATGTATTTTCTCTTGTGTGGAATAGGTGTCTCAGATATTGGCCTTTGTTCCCCTTCAGTTCTCCAGAAAATTCCTTTGCATGTTTGAAGGATTTAAGCTAGCACCTTGAAGGATGTAAACTACTTTCCATGTCATCACTGAAAAGTATCCTCTTGTTCTGCATCCAGTCTGGGCTGACCAGAATAGACACCAGATAGTCCTGCTATTCCTAGAATGATAAATCAGGCTCCTGATCCTGATCTCTGTACAACTAATATATGAGCTGCTTATTTGCCATGTATTTGCAGGGCTGTTCTAAAAATGTGTAGCTTGGTGTAGGTTGAAAGCAAAGTGGTTTCATTCAGTTCTTTCAAGTTGGATAGGTTTCACCTGCATTAAGCAGGGAGGATTGTTATTCAGCCTCATAGCTGGCCTTTGAGTGGGTTATTTTGTATAAAAATGGAGCATGTAACTCATCTGGAGAAAGCTGTTGTGGAAGGGACATTGGTGCCTTTACTCTGGGATATTTGTTTTACTAATTGGCCATTCAAATCTGTGTTTAAATCATCCGTAGTATTTTTCCCATTGATCACTGAAGTTAAATGGCTCTTGGATCAGGTGGAGCAAAATGTTGTCTGTCCCAGCCTGGAGCTGTGCCAGTGCTCCATGGAGCCATCCACATCCTGATGAGGATGTGTTCCCTTGGGAAATGGATGGGAACAGCATACTTCTGCCTAGATAGTTCTGAGTGCTGGAATACATAATACCTATATGCAAAACGTTTGCCCACATACAAGGAGTTCTTGAGGCCTCTCTTGTCTCATACCAGCACTCCATAAATTACCTGTTGCAGTCTGAATCTGTAGATGGAGGAGTACTTTTGCTGGGCAAACCTGGCAGGGCAAGAGGAACCTCTTGCAAACCTAACATTTTACAAGCAGACAATGCTGATGGTTCACAGCAAGCCCTGAATTCCGTGACTGCGGTTTGACAATACACTAAGATTGACTTCATAACTCGTGGTGTTCGACCCCAGGTGTCTTGGCCATGTGGCTTAGAATATTGATCCATTGACTGGGTCAATATAAACTGACTACTGGTAGAGATTAATGTTGTGCTTGCTTTTTAACTAGCATGGTCTGTGAGACTCCATCTGAGGAGATGAAGCTCTTCAGCTTCAGATCAGCTATTATCTGTCATCCTGATTGCAAGTATTAGCCTGGCATAGGATCTGTGTCTTGTACTTGGCTGTTTGAAAGAGAGTTGTGTCCTGATTTGCTCTTTGCTGGTGTTTGGCTCTGGTATTAATGATCTCATTACCATCACCCCAGGATTTCTCTTGGGTCTCAGCACCTCTGGGAAACCATTCTCAGCAGGGAGAATCCTCAGCATTAACATGCAGCACCAAGGCACTACTGCTTTGCTATGGTTGTCACATTTGGGTACTTGAAATGCAGTAGGTGAAAAACACAGTAGGTAGTGTGGTGGGTACTGTCACTCCCTTTGCTTCTACCACATTGAGTTCCTGAAGGTCCTATAAAGGAATAATACCTCTACCTGTTAGGGTGCTTTTTTATCAAGTAAAAAAGATCCTGGGGTAATGGTTGGACTTGATGATTGGAAAGGTCTTTTCCAGCCTAGTTGATTCTGTGATTCTATGATTTTTTTGTTAAAATACATAGTAAAATCTTTAGCGTGGGTAAGGTGTGTTGTTATTTTTATGTAGGTTACCCATTTGGGTTAGGTAATTGTGGGTGGTAGGGTTTAATATTAATCTTTGATTTCTCTTGGAGACTGTATAAAAATCTAACAGATAAGCTGTGACACGGAGCATGTTTATCACTGGTAATATGCAGTGTGGATATTATTCATATTTCTCTTCCTCCGTAGACTGCTTTTTTGGGAGATGGGAATCTAAACCAAAGTATGTATGTGCATGTAGGAGGAGAGGGCATGCAGCTTTCTATTATTGCTGTGACCAGACGTTGTGTCCACTGGGATACTGACCCCTTGCTCTCGGCAGGTCCTTGTGGGGAACTGGTAGGCAGAGGAATGCAGAGTGACTTTTCTCTGAATGCCTTTCTTAATTGCCCTGATTGTTTCATGTTCCCATCAGCTGGCTGCGGAGGGGCTGCTGCATTTGCACCCTGATGTGGCTTTGTCTAGCAAGCAGAACCTTGCATGAAATGAAAATAAAGCATGCAGTGTTGCTTGGAGTAGTAGAGAGGAGGGAAGTGGTGGATGCAAAGCACAGTTCACCGGGGCCACCCATGGCTCCTGCCAAAATGCATGGGACCAAAGACCCTTGAGGGATGATGAGTTAAGAAATATGCTGTGGGCTAGATGGATTGTTTTGGCTGGCTACATCCAGCTTTTGTGCTGCAGCTTGGCCACCCCTGCTGTAACTCCAGGCTGGTTCACTGCTGATCATGAATCAGGTGTCACTTGTACTCTGGCTGCTGCGAGACCTGCTTTGCATTGGCAATGTGAATGAAATGGCTTTGTTGTTGGTAGGCTCGCTGTTCCTGGCTGTGGTGCTGCTTCTTTTCTTCTTGCTCCATTGGGCTTGAACGCGTCCTTCTGCGAGCAGACACGTCCTTCCAGGGTCCCTCAGTGAGAAAAACCGGAGTTCATGGCACTTCTGGGGAGTGCAGTTGGCGTGCAGGAACATGACAGCAGGGCAAGAGATACGGCTTGCAGAGTGCTCGCTCCTGCGCTCTGATTGTCCTTTATTATGTGCTTTTCTCGTTGTCTGTGTAATTCTTCTTACAAAGAAACCCACTGACCTATTTTGTGGGATTTTGGGTGGTTCTGTAGGTTAGTGGGTTCCAGTCCCGCAATGTAGGTCATTCACGAGGTGTGCTGGAGTTTCGTAATGCAGAGTTCTAACCTGAAATAAGATTCATACAAACTCCCCGTGACTGTGTCTGGCAGCTGTACTTGGTATCTCTTTTTGCAGTAGCCTCCTTCACAAGGTGTAAAAGGAAAAGTCTGGACATTCACAGAGGGAAGGAGTCTTACAGGAGGGTTTGTATTTATTTAAAGTGTGTATGTTTCAGACAGGTAAGGGCAAATTATCATTATTGCCACTTCTGTGTATTAAGGACATGGCAAAAAACGCAGACCACAAATACTGAGTAACCTGTACATGTTAACCTAAGCAGATATCCAGCATTACACAATACTGTAGAAATAATATGGAAATACCTCCATTACATTTATGAAGTTCCTTTTACAGCTGACAAATGCTAAATATGTGGCTTTTTGTGCAGACAGATTTTCTTTACATCAACCAGAGCTCCTTTCACTTTTTCGGTACATCTGGAAGTCCAACCAAATCTTTAACACTGCTCTTCCCATAAGCCAGCTATTAATTAGGAGCATGTTTTTTGTAGCAGATGCTAATTGGTACATCAACAAATTCATTGCCTGTTAAACATGGGAAAGATTGTAATTCTGACTGGCTCAAATATAAATGAGAGGGCAAAGCATCACTTCTTTTTGCTGGCTTGGTGAAGTTTTGTTTGAATGTTCAGGAACTCTATATCTTCAATCGGGTGAATCTCTACTCATTTCTAAAATAAAACCCCCCGACAAAATAATAACAAACCCAAACCAAACTGGCTAAAGCTGGGCGTTGTTTTGATAGTATTTTATTATTGAAATGCTGCCTGTGATTCTGACAGTTGAAAGTACACCCACAGCCAATATTCTGTTAAATAGCACTGGAAATACATGCAAAGAGGGGGTTGCAGGGATCTCAAGTATGGATTGTGAAACCAGGAGACTTGATTTTGAACCGTATGTGGTCTAATTTGAGATGCTGGTCTCCTGTAGTAACCCCCTATGCTACAAGGATCAAGGTACTAAAAATTTGTAACTGTATTCTTTACTGCAGAAGCAACAGTTAAATTGATTTTTAACTTTGACTGATAAACATTTTGAAACATACATTTTATGGCAATTTGCTGAGAGCTGAAACTTTCCATAGTTGAGTAAGCATAGTATATGTTTTACATCAGTTACTATATGGAGGTGCAAGCTTCCATATTTACAATTTAGATAGGAATATGGACGCGGCAACATGTATAGTGGGGTTGAGTGTGCCCTCAGCAAGTTCGTTGAGACACCAAGCTGTGCGGTGTGGTTGACATGCTGGAGGGAAGGGAAGGGATGGGGTCCAGAGAGACCTTGACAGGCTGGAGAGGTGGGCCAGTGCAAACCTCATGAAGGTCAAAAAGGCCAAGTGCAAGGTGTCCTGCGCAATCTGAAGCACAAACACTGGCTGATTGGAGATTGGATTAAGAGCAGCCCTGAGGAAGAAGGACTTGGTTGATGAGAAGCTCAACACGACCCTGCAGTGTGCACTTGCAGCCCAGAAACCATCTGTGTAGGGCCGCAACAAAAGGAGCGTGACCTGCAGATTCAGGAAGGGGATTCTCACCCTCTACTCCGCTCTTCTGAGACCCCACTTGCAGTCCCGTGTCCAGCTCTGGGCCCCCAATATAGGGAGAATGTGGAGGTGTTAGAGTGAGTCCAGAGGAGGCTACAAAGGTGACAGACTGAGAGAGCTGGGGTTGTTCAGCCTGGAGAAGAGTCTCCAGGGAGACCTTAGAGGAGCCTTAAGGTGCCTAGAGGGGCCTTCAAGAAACCTGGAGAGGGGCATTTTACAAGGGCCTGTAGTAACAGGACAAGGGGGAATGGCTTTAAACGGGAAGAGAGTTGGTTTAGATCAGGTACTGGGAAGAAATTCTTTACTGTTTAGATGGTGAGTCACTGACACAGGCTGCCCAGAGAAGCTGTGGCTGCCACATCCCTGACAGTGTTCAAGGCCAGGTTGGACAGGGGTTGGAGCAACCTGCTCTAGTGGCAGGTGTCCCTGCCCATGGCAGGGGGTTGGAACTGGATGAGCTTTAAGGTCCCTTCCAACCCAAAACATTCTGTGATTCTGTGTTCAGGAGTTCTAGAAACTTTAGTTTGGGGATCTTACCTTACTGGTTGTCTTTAAATAAAATGAAAGCAAAACAAGTTGGTTTTGAATTCTGTTTAGGGCTAAACAAGGAATAAATGTTTAGACGTGTTTTCTGAACCAGATTGTTCTTCAGGATTTCAAAGTTATGATGGATTGCTTGCAACATGCAGAGGTGCTAAGTGGAACAAAATATCTTGCCTGAGATAAAGCTGCCTCCTTCAGATCTGTATTGTTGAGTACAGATACGAGACTGATCATAATCTGAAGAATTTTTCCTGAACTAAATGATTTTTGTGCACATGGAACTACGTCAAACTAATTCATGTGCAACTTAACATGGTTGAATTGAGGAGGTGGACAGAGGATGCAGAAGTACTAGAATTTGGTGGCTTCAGTGGTGTTGTACAGTTGCTCAGAGCCTGGTGATCATTGAGCGTGGGTTATCCCCTGTGCCCAGTCCCAAATGTGCAGCATTTTTTTTTTTATTTTAAGGGGTACTTCTTTATTGAGTAGGATTACTGCCTTTTAGTTTTTTTTCTATGTACTAAGTAAGTACATGGAATGATTTATATTTGCTTTTGCTTCTATTTGCAGGTGTCAGTAGGGATAATGTGATGTTAGTGTGATTTGAGCCTGTGTAAAAGAGGCTGGAATTCACCCTTTTGCAAATCAGCTAGCTAAATATTCTCGAGTTTCCATTTTTTATCTCTATGATTGTATTCGCTGTCCATGTTTTAATTTGATAAATCTATGTATATGGTGTTTAATTCCCTTGTTTAAGAAAAAAAAATTACAAAAATCATCTAGATTAGCAAAAGGACATAGGTCTTACTTGTCCTGGTTGCACAAAGCATGCATGTATGTTCAAGTTGTTGGAAATATGTGCTTCTGCTGAAGCATTTGGCTCCAATTATATATGTTGGAGCTCTTATTCTGAAAGTGCTTCACTGTTTTTTCCAAAGCAGTACTGAGCATTTTCTCTTCCCGAGATGAGATTTCAGTAAGAGAGGCAATACATTGATGGATGATGGCCCTGTGATGGAGTCAATCAGCCAGTGCAGTCATTTGTCTCCTGGGGATACAGGGTAGAGCACATCATTAGCAGCAGAAGGGGAGGCTTTCCTCTGTAATGCTAATAGGGCGAGGGAGCTCTGGTTTGTGCCTGTTTGCTGCTATTGCTCAGTTATTAAAGGTGTCTTATGGAGAAGCAAACCCGTTTTCATTTGTTATCTGTAAGAGTGGTGGGTGTGGATCAATTTAACAAAAATATTTAATGAGCTCTAAGAAATGCTTCCAATACATCCTAGTACACCAGTTTGTAAACCTGTGTCACATAAAACTGCTTGTCATAAAAATGGTAAATTACCTTGGGGGAATTGTGTGTTTTATTGTTTTTACACACAAGTAGCTTGACTTGTGTAGGAAAGACTGGCAGCTGCCCAGTGCCAGTGTGGGATTCGAAGGATGGTGTGTCTTAATCAAAGGAGAAGTGTGGAAAGTGAAGCCAGTGGGTTGCAGAAGTTACTCTTAAATAGCATCTGACAGCACTGGGTTTCTGTCAAAGGAAAAGGGAAAGCACACGGTAGTGATGGTGGGTGGCTTGTCTGAGGGGTGGCTGGGTGATGTGCTGTTACATGGCAGCAGTTAAAGGTAGTTTGGTGTGCTCATCTAAGGTGGTGGTGGGCATCATCCAGCTTTGCTCAGGGAGAACAAGTTAACCTGCAAGTGGCTGTTCCTTGATGGCTGCTTTCCTCCTTTCTGGGCTCTTGTCTCTCTGCGAAAGTGGTATTGCAGTGGGCCCATTGGGAATGAGCATGGACTTTCCCTGGGGTGGGCAGGAGCACTCCTGTTACAGGATACAGGGCTGCAAACCTTGCGTAAGCAGCATCTCGGTGTCCAGAGATGGTTAATTCCTATGTGACACACAAAGAAGCTATAAATATTGGCAGAGAAGTGTTACTCTGCATGGCTGGTGGGTATTTCTGTATACTCACCAGTGCTGTGAGCCAGGGCACTGCTTGTTGTGGGGACTTTCCCCCCCTCCACCCTTTTAACTTGCTGTAACTCACTGACTCTGTACAGTTAGGTTACTCACATGCATAGGTTTATGCGTCTGTAAAGCAAACGTAGTAACAAGTCTCTACTACATATGGCTTATAGGAACCAATCTTTGGAAAACACTTTGAACTCCTGAAATGTCTTCTCAAAAACCACACATGAAGTCAGACTTAAAACAATGTTTATCTTCCTTTGTCTGAACTGTATATAAAATCGCTTAAAAATAAGAACAAGAGCAGCGAGAAAGCAAATGATAATAACTGCTGGAAAAGTGTGGTGGGTAGACTTTGTGCACTTCATTTCATGGTCATGTACAGCAATGTGTTCGCTCCTAAAGCACCAGAGGAATGCAGAGCTGTGTGCTCTATGGGTACTAAAGGCTTGGGATTGCTAAGAGTTGCACAATTTTATGTGGGCTAGCAGAGTAGGGAACATGTTTAACCATGGGTGTGGGAATGCAGTACTCTGTCAGCAATTAAAAGTCATTAATTAGAAGTACTTATTACCGGAAGTGACTCAAGTTAGTTGTAAGTTGCTTAACTTCTGAGGTCAAGAAGATGTAATGCATCCGAGACAAGCATTGTTAGTGGTCATAGGACTGCGGGGCTGTCCACAGAGATGGTCCGTAACACCAGAGCTCTAACTGTGAAATTTTGAGGTTCATTAAGTGACTTATTGACAGTGACAGTTTCACAGCACCTCTGCACACTGGGATCGCACATTTGCATTCAGAAGTTTAGACCCATGAAGGGTTTGTTGAGGCTCCTTGGTTGCGACGGCTGGGAACATACAGTTGTGTGCTGGAATTTACACTGCTCTGTTGAGAGTTACTATTATTCAACCAGCAAAGAAGTGATAGTGAAAGATGTATCATAAACAAAAGCTTTCCTGTTGTATGAGGATGATGACATTTTTTTTCCAATCACAAATTAACCAGTTGATAGAAAAATCAACAATGGACAGGGTGGTTGGAACATCATACCTTTAAGGTGCATACCTCCTCTGTAAGTGCTTGGGAGATCACACCTTCATGTTCAGGCTGTGCGTTTATAAAGATGTGAGGACAGTCTCACCACTCGTGCCTGGAGAGGCATTACTTCTTCCGACAACCAGGCATGTTGAGTAAGTAATGGAAAAAGCTCTGTAATATGGTACCTGTTACAGTTCTGTGCCAGTTCTCAGGGTTTTCCAAATGTGCTGGAAGAGTGAGGCATGACACCTGGCAGTAGTTGGGTTTTATTTACAGCTCTTGAGTTTTTCGCCCTCTTGCCATTTTCTTTTTGCATTGTAAGCCAGACTGACTTTCCCACTGGCACTCTGAATTCAAAGCTATGAAATTGCACAGTTACGTACTACACTTACTTGTTTTTAAAAGCCTGTCACAGGCATGAATGGTATTTTTTTTTCCCATGAAGGCATATAATGCAAGGAACAGGTTTACTTAGTCATGGGTGTGGGAATATGGATGCTGTGCTAAGAAATCAGTTTAATAATAGTTGGTTGCTTTATTTCGGAGTGTGCTAGTGTTTGCAAATCTGTCTTGGTTCAACACATAGTTGATACTTGTGGAGAATGTGACCTTTTTGTTACTTGCATTGATTTTTCCGAATTGTGTCCAGAGTTCTCAGAAGTCAGTGCAGCACTTTGTTGTCAGCTGAAAGGGCTGGATCAGGCCTCGAAGACTGATGCATTGAGAAGGAAGGGAATAAGTTGACATGAAACTTAACACAGTCATTTTCTGTGATCTTGCTTTGTTCCAAGACTGTTTTTTTCCTAGTGAGATGTTTTTAATAGATAAGAAAGAATTGAGAAATGAGTTGCATTGTATAAAGCCCTAAATGAGACTCAGGGGAAGAACTTGGTGTGTGTCTGTGGAAGCAAAGGACTCCTCGGACAGCTTGTTGCTCTTGGTTGTCCTGGAGCCTCTGAGGTTTGAACAGGGGCTGAGGCTGATAAAACTTTCGATCCAAAATTAGATCACTGATGGTGACCTTAAATGTCATTTAAGCAGAAACAAACAAAACACCCAGAAAGCCCAACATATTTGCCAGATTTTTTAGGGCTGTTTTTTAGGCCTGTAGTTTTCAGTGAGTCTCATCTGTCCTAAAGTTTAGCCTTTGTACTGGCAACTGTATAAAGTTCTTGGGTTTGATGTTAGTGTACAAATATGCTAGTTCTCATATACTGATGTGCTCAAAAAGATAATAATCCTTCTCTGTGAAGCTGTGTCCATGCCTTTGTTTATATAGCCAGCAGATTACTAGCTGGTAACGGGTTGATTGAAAGCGCCTTGCTGCTTTTCCTCCCTGCTCTAGTTCAGAGTGTTATCATTAGCAGCTTTTAAAGCAAGGTTCCTCCTGGAAGAATTTCTGGCTCCAGGCAGAAAAAGTTTTCTTACCAGTTTTGAACCACTGGGTCTATTGTGTTTTTTGAAATCCTATTCATCTCTTCGCAAAACTGTTTCATGTAGCGCGTGCATCTTGCTTCATGCATAGCCTGAGGAATATCCTGGGGATAGGGAGACACAAATAATTGTTTAATTGGGCTGCTCTGCGTGTAGCTTATATCATGTTGAGTATATGGAAAGAGCTGTCTTACTGTAACAATTCTGTGAGTCTTAAGCTGTGCATTTATCTTAGTGAAATTTGATGTGGTGGTAAGCAAGACATGCAAACATGTTTTGACTTAAGCTTTTAGTTTGTAAGCAAAGATGTTGCAGATCTCTCACCTTTCAAATGTTTGGTAATTATGCTAACTGAAGTCTTAGAAAGAAAACAACATCCAATTGGAAAGAAAAAACTTTGTGATTAACACTTACAAATAGTTAATAACTATTTTTATATTTCATTAGATTTGTGAAAAAAACATGTCTCAGTGGTTGTTAACAGAAATGGCAAATATCTGAGTAATGTATCAACATTGTTTTAATTAAGAATACGTTGATATTCTCATAAAAATTCACTTTTGACATCCAGCTCTTAAGCTAAAAACAAATGTCAAACGTAGCTTTTATACCCAGGAAAACATGCTCTTCTGCTCAAAAGATGCAGCAAAAGCAATCCCATGAAAATCAATTAGAATAATAGAGTACAGCCATAGCAAAATATTACAATAGTTAAGTAATTATCCCACTGCATGACTTAGCAAGAGGGATAAATAATGCATGTAGAATTGTGTTGGAGCTTGCAAGGAAGATTCATGCTAGCAGAGTTGGATGGGAAGGGCAAAGGCAGAGCCCTGTCTGAGGAGGGGGTCTGCTGGGTCTGGCATGTGATGACTGAAACCTTTTGGTATCTGTGATAACGAAGATGCAAGAGAGACCCAATTATCTGTTTTTCTTACAATCTCAAGATGGCTTTTGGGAAGAAATCTTCCTTTACTGTGTTAGCACGGCTTGATTCCAGTGGCTTCTTGGAGCCACCCAGCTGGTCCTAGATGGGTGGATGTTGGGCTTTGGGGTGTGAGCACAGCCAGCCTTTGGGGGGGTCACCTTTTGGAGTAATGGAGCAAGCACCCAGCCAGGGTCCAGCTGTGCTGCTGGAAGGGTGGGAGAACCCTGAGATAGTGCCGCATCAGGGTGCTTATCCCAGCAGCTTGCTGCCTTGCTGGCACACCACTCGTAATTTCACTGTATTTTACGCACTCTGTTTCACCACTCTGTATGTCTGGGCTGCTCCTTATCTGCTGTTCATGGATCTGAGCGAGCTGCTTAGTGCATTAACATGAGGCTTGGAATCCCATCGGCATTGTGTTCCAGCCCTTGATTGAGTTGCGGGTCTGGTCAGCAGGAATATTGGCTGTTTTTAAAGTGGACAGATGAGGGATTTGATTTTTCTTCCTTCCAGCTGTATCTGAATACTCCAAATCTGTCAGTTGCTGTCAAGAGGATTGTACTTTGGATTAGTGAGCTACTGGAAGCAGTTAGAATCATTGCAGTTAAAAGTGTGCTGAACAGCGGTGTAATTAATACTTACATAATGTCACCAGCGAGCTTAGGAAACTAGAATGTAACTTGGAAAGAAGCGCAGCCCCACGCCATCCTGTGTCACCTAAGGACCACCATGCATTTAAAGGATGATGCTTTTCTTCCTGGGACGATTATGATCAGGGCAGGTTTATGGATGTTGTGTTGGTTCCATCACAAGATGTGGAAGCACCTTTCTGCCCCTTCCACCTTTATTTTATCTCTGATATCTTTCTTCTCATCAGGACCCAAGAACCTTCTCACCTTAGGCTTCTCGGAGCTATTATTTGCTTCTACAATTGCAGAAGTCTTCAATTGCTGCGTAATTATTGATGCTACGTGAAATAACTCTTCACCTCATGAGGATAATCCACATTGTTGCTGTTGCATTTTTTGAACAGAAATTTCAGGGAAATCACACAAGACCTTTCTGTTGTACAGTACTAGTAAAACTCTGTCAGCCCCTTTACCACGTGTGTTTTTAGGGAAGCTGAAATGCACAGAGGTTTCCAAAGTAGTTTCTGTTTTGTGACAAGCTCAGACCTGTCTAGAAAAACTGTCTCTTTCAGCAAAGAAGCAGATGAGGCTGTGCACCTGAGACCGTCTGTCTTGTAGGTATTGAGCTGGAGGTGTAACGCTTTCAAGTTGTTTATATTAACTTCTGCGCGTATCTTAAGCGCACAGAGACAGTGATCAAAATTCTGGGTGAGTTTGATAAAAAATTAATGTAACTGTTATTCCCTTGGCTGACTGGATGCTTCAGTTGTCTTAAACGCTTACACACCAACATTTAAAGACACTTCTAGATGATGTGTAGATGTGGTGCTTATAGTGGTGACTTGGCAGTGTTAGGTTTATGATTGGACTTGATGATCTTAAAGGTCTTTTTCAACCTAAATAATTCTATGAAAAGGGGAGGATTATTCTGGTCCAGAACTTGGTATTTCAGTTTCTAAAAAAGTACCTTATCAAATGTATTGATTGGTGATTAATTAGAAAGTAATTGTCATGTCTAAAAAGAGAAACTTTACATTAAAATGTGGTACTACTGCTAAGCAAATGTAAGGCAGCCTCTCCTCCAGCTTTGTATCTACATTGCTTCCTGGAGTGTCAGTTTGCTCAGTGTTCACTGCCATTGACCTTGGATAATTAAGAAAGAAGTCTGCTGTTCTGAGGAGATAAATGCAGCTTATGTTTGGAACGTGGCTGATTAGCTCAGTTGTGAAAGTAATTTTATGTCTAGTTTCTGGCAGAATGGATGCTGCCTTTGCAAAACTTGATCTCTCTGTTTTGCTCCCTGATACCCAATTGAAGCCGTTGGTGAAAATATCCCAGGACTCGAAGAACTGAAACTTGCAGTGGACCTCTTCCATTGCCAGTGAAAAATAATATAAATTAATATAGTTGTCTTTTACTTACTGAATCACTTTTTCACTCTCTTCATGTTTCCTGTGCAAATACAAGGCTGCAGTTGTGCAGTGGATGGGGGTATGAGATTCCTGGCTGGTGCGGTGACTGGAGCAGGGGTTGATGCATGTGGACTTCCCTCTTTCAGAACAGAGTTTGTGTCAGTGTTGGCTGACGAGAGCTGGAGCACACTGGGGCCACCAGCACTATGTACTGGGGTCTGAGTGGAGAGGAGAGAAACCAGTGGAGAGGAAAGGCCAAGTCATAGAAGCAACAAAAAATTGAGGAGAAGCAAAATTTTTTACAGGCCTGGGAAAGTTATTTGTCAAAATCTGAAGGTAGGGGCTGGTGGGCACTGGGATCTGTTGCCAAATCCCCTTTCGTTTTCCTCAGTGCTGCCAGTTGGGCTTCATTTCTTTCTTCTGGGTTTTCTCTCCATGAGTTATTTGGACCATTTGTGACTTTCATGCTTGTTTTAGTGTGGGGGCTGCTTGGTTTTTATACATCTCCGTGATGATCACATAGTTGCATGGTATTTTGGTGGGCTTTTTTCTTAGGTTTTCCACATGAGATGTTCTACTACTGTATTTGGGCTGGCAAAGTACCTCAGCCCGAAGATGGTTCATAAAGGTGCATTTGGGGTTTTGGGGTTTATTTACTGATCTAATAAAACCATCTTAGGGCTAGATGCTACCCAAACCAAAGCACAGCTTTATAAGTGTAACTGTATCCATGGTGTTCTGTGTTGTGTTGTATTTGGTTTTTCTAGCTGGTGTGTCAACCTCTTTACCTTCTTTAGAGACAGTACTGTAGGGGTATTTTGCATATTTGCCACGTTGTCTTTTGTTAATACGCAGTAGGGCACTGTTCCTGATGGGATCTTCAGGTGTTGATGCGATGTCAGTACTTAGCAGGAAGATTGGGGATGGCACGTGGTTTTTACTGACTCTTTGCTTTTGAAGCCAAATCTGCAGCCTTGAAAATCTTTGGGACTTTGTAATATTCTCCCGTACAAGGGTATTATTTATTTGGGAAATTGCATAATACTTGTTATGCAAGCGGTCGCCTCTCAGCCTCTGTGTAAGTGCATTATAGAAGAAAGTGTAATTCATTTTCTTTTTAAATTCAGGCAGCAAGTGGCATGAAATAAATCCCACAACTGAGATGTTTTAATGAAGAGAGGTTTTAATGAAGGTTTTATTCTGGTTGTAAGAGAGGTAAGGCAGAACTGAGCACAGCTCCAAGAAATGTTCACACCTGTTTCCACACAAAAATTCAATTCCCACCATGCGTCTGATTGTGAGAAGTGGTGATTGAGTGGACAGATTGTGTTGTGGATAAAATCGACATAGGTCTAGTAAATTGAAATACATTTTTCCTGGAATATTTCAAGTAAACAGCATCTTAGGTGAAATCTATCCATACCTTGCTTTACAACATCTCATTTAAGGATTTACTGCTTACACTAGGTTCTAGGTCCTCGTGCACATGTCTGTGCATGTCCTGAAATAACTCATTTTGTAGACAGCTCTCCTTTTCCTCTGCAGGCCGCTGCATCATCTTGGTTTTGACTTTCCCTGAGAATCTGTTTTTTAAAAAAGCAGGAGTTGATTCAGTGGAGTATTGCTGGGATTGGAGAACACTGGAGCCCTCATCCCCTCTGCACCTTTGCAGGCAGGATTGGTGAGGCTCAGACCCCACCGCCTTAAAATACACTGTGACTGCTTCCCAGGATCAGGTACCTTACAGGTTTTGCATTCAGGTTTTAGCTGTGTGCCTTGAATATATGTGTTCAGTTCAGATAGGGTTGTTTCATGTAGAGTGTTTGAGTAGAAGAGTTACTCACTTGAACAAAAGAGACTTAAAATGAAGCTGTTAATTGTCACAGCTGGTGACTTTTTCCTCTGTGTGTTGCTGCCAACCAAGAGTTCTTTAAACTCACATCCGAGGCATGAGAAGACCCATACCTCTTATCTCCACCTCCCTGAGTAAGGAAAGGAGTCATTCGGTTATTCTCTGTAATTAGTGTACTTCAGTGGGTAGGCAGGTGTTAGTCTTTTTCCACTGTCTTTAACTTTAGCAGGAGTGTTTAGAAGGAGTGTTTTAACTTCAGCAGGAGTATTCTGCCATCACCTCTGTCCACAGGCATCAGGGATAGTCCTTGCCTGCTGAGATCTGTGTAATGGGTGGGCTGCTCCTAACACTTGTGAAAGGGGGAGAGGTTCAGATAAGTAAAAAATCAGTCCAGCTGATGTAAAGAGGTCTTGTCAAGGTTGAAGGAATTTCGTAGATGCTGTGATTTCAATAACCTGTGAAGTGTTTAGTTGGTCCAGTTTTGCATGGCTGCCCTGAAAGCAGGCTTGCAGGTCTGAGGGTCTGTTTTGTTAAGTACAGGGTGTTGGTTTAGACTAAGCTTACATTTTCCAGCAGAAACTGTTGAACTTAAAACTGCAGAGCTTCATGACCCTAGTACTATTGTTGCTGCTGCTTTCTGTGAAATGCAGTTGCAGGTATTGCAGCATCAAAAGGTTTACTCATCGCTGAGCACTTGTAACCCAGGCAAGTTGTTTGTGCACCTGTGTATGGTGTGGAGGGTGTGTGCATACACAATTAAAATAGTTTAACTGCACAGAGAACTTTGCTGGTCTGCAAAATTCTGGCAAAAACTGTGTTATAAGAATGATTTTCTCCTGTGAATGAACCAAAGGGGGAATAAATGACCTGAAGTTCTTGCTGTTACAAAAAAATCCGGAAACTATGAAAGAGGATTTTGGTGTTGGAACCTGTCTTACGAAAGTGCCTGATGAGTGTGCCTGTGAAGCTGCTGTGGTGGTTGTATTGTTTTGAACTAGTGAAGAAATACTTTGTGAAAGGCCTGGGTCTGGGTTTTGCAGTGGGCACTGTGCGTGGGCATGATTTGTCTGCTACTCGCTAATGGGCCAGCTTCATTAGACTTGCTGATTCAAGTTTCTTTTTATAAGCTTATCAGGTATTTCATGTCACTACATGTCGGTCATTGCAATGGCAGTCTTCAGGAGAGAACATCTGTTTGAATTAAAAATCTGCTTTTCTGAGAAACACCTTCTTTTAGTGACTTCTTTTATCAAATACTTTGATGGGAGTCTCTTGCTGGTGATGCAGAAGGCAGAGCAGCACAGATCCATATCCCCTCCTGCCAGCGTGAGTCCCGTTTCAGTCAGTGCTGCATCCCTGACCATCAGGTCCTTGCAGCTTGTTTTAACCTATGTGACAATTACTGCGTTGTTTCGCTGCATAAAACACAACCGTGATCTACAGCCTGCTGAGTGTTGATGTGCCCAGCCAGCTGCTGTGACTGCTCACCTGTACTCTGGCTACAGCCACCACGACTGGCATCGTTGGGAACGGATGCTTGCACAGGCTCTGCAGTGGCCACTGTGGGGCTTTGAAGGCCTGTCCTGATGTCAGATGTGTTATATCCCAGCACTCAACTGTTAGCCACATTACAATATCACAAGTTCTGCGGTGCTTTATGTACACTGCAGTCACATACCTTTTTTTTGCTGGCAAGGTGTAGCTGAGATTAGGAGAACAATAGACCTGATTTTACACCTTAATGCAAGCACACCGTTCCCAAAGAAAGTAGAGCATGACTTGTGCTCTGTCGAAATGCCATCTGTCCCTGGAAATCCCTGTAGAAGAGCTCTGCTGTTGATGTCAAAATGAGCATACTTTGTTTGCAAAGGATGTTCGGTATCCAAATTTCCTGCTACAAATGTGTGTATAAAAGGTTTGTGTTTTACTCTTCCTTCAGCCCTCAGTAAGTCCTTTGCCTGCCTCAGGCAAAAGTAGTTCACTTGAAGTTGGTAGGACTGGTATCACTGAGGTTAAACTTCAGTGTACGATGGATTGTCTGAAACACCACTGAAGTGCACTTGTCTGTAACCAGAGAAGTCTGATGTTTCCCAAGCATTTGGTCACCATATGAGCATCTCTGGGGAATGTCTGCAGCCTTCGCAGAAGGAGCAGACTTCCTTTCCAACCCGTGCTGGTTAACAGTTGTGTAAGTAGCATTTAAGCTACATGGAGCTTAGACTGTGGAACTCCATTGGCTTTTCCCTTTTTACCTTCATTACCTTCTTTCACCTTAATGTGACACTTGGGGAAATAAAATAGGATTTTTTTTCAAGCAAGCTCTGAGGTGATTTGCTACGTTTTCCTGTAGGAAAAGACTTGAAGCTTCTTCCAAGTTCAGAAGGACCATGTGTACCTGAGTTTTGAAGAGCACCATAGAGCGGCTGTCGGGATCCAGGACTACTTGTTGGTTTTGGATGAAGCTGCTTGCCCTGCGCTGCCCTGACTGCCACTGAGAGAGGAAAGAAGCTGAATAAACAGGGAAATGATGAAATAAACAGAAACAAAACCTAACCTAGCCCCTGCCTTGGGGCGTGGGCTCATGGCAGTGAAGCAGCTGTCTCAAAGTTAGACTTTCTTTTGTTAAAACGAGGCACACAAAAGCTTTTCTGCTGTTGTTTGTATGCCTTGATGATAATTTCTATGTGTTTTTCTGTTATTTGACTGCTTTGTTTCGTCTGAGGAAACTTATTTGAAAAGTGAGCAGTTATTGCAGCATTAAGGTGGTTGCTTCAGTCTTTCCTGCCTTGTGTACACCTAAGTTTTCTAGCCAAAGTGACCGTTTTCAGGTAGTGAACTTAAGCCTACGTGTTTTCCTAAATTACCATTCAGTCTTTAAAGATGCTAAATAGATTTTTGGTGTTCCAGGTCAGGCTGCAAATAGTTGTGCTGGGGTATCAGTGCTCATGACCGCTGTTCACCATGACCGCTGGAGCTGCTGCTGCAGTGGTGTCAAGCTGGCTGGCTTTGTGGCTGCATTGGGAGCTGGTGAGGGGAATAGGTGGAATTGAAAAGCCAGTGGCAGGAGCAGACAGGGCTGTCTCATCTGGAAAGCTTTTGCTATTTGTACTGCCCGGTTTTGGTGCAGAGCAAGGGTGTGAACTCCTTAGGAAGTGGTTGCTCAGTTTGGTCCACACTGTTTTCCACAATGGGGTTTGAGTTCTGTTCTTTTTTTGTCTAAGAACAAGGTTCTGGTTTTAGCTTGGTATAACTTGTAAATGCTGTTGATAAGCAATTAGCTGCAGAAATCCAGGAAGAAATTAAAGGAAGCAACATAACATAATAATCTCACAAAGTCATTTTTGTAAATCTCCAAAAGCAAGTAATTTCTGTAATCTGGTAGATGTGTATTGCCAGTGTGGTGTAGTCCTGGGGCTCAGAAAAACTTCATTTATTTTCTTATGCTGTAGTTATCCTCGAGCAACTCACTGTTTGTCAGAGTATATTTGTAGCTAAGTGGAAATAAACTGAACCAAGGTGTCTTGATAAATACACCTGGGACTGAGGTGCCTGCATATTGTGATGCTGAGAGCTGGGGGATACGCTCTCAGAACCAAACCCAGCACAGCTGGACTGTTTAGTAGTGGGTTTTAAGACTTTCCTTTAGTAGTTCTGTTAGCTGTGTTTGCTGCTATAAAATAATTGGTGTATGTTTATTAACAGAAAAATAGGCCTACAATATGTTGTCTAAAAATCCCTGTATTTAGTTACATAATTGGTAATCTTTATCTTCTCAGATAATTCACAAAAAATCTGTAATCTGACCTCAGATATAAAGTAGAAAATCTTTGATGTGCTGTCTGAGGAGATTGTAGAGGATGTGCCATGTGCTGTGCTTGAGCTTTCTGTTGTATTTTGTTGCATAGAGGAAGTGAAACTTTAGCTGTATTTTGCATGGTTTTTTCTTCCAAGTAACATCTCTGCTGGCTTCTGTATTTCATTCATCTACAAAGAAGTTTCAGTTTCATTACACTTTTTAGTTAGGCATGCAGTTAAATTTGCATTTATTTGCTATTTGCGCATTGTGTGGTATTTCCTTTTGTATATTCATCCTGTAAGACTTTACAGCGGGATTTACAGAGCTGATGTGTTGCCTCACACACGAAAGTGTCTCTTTACATAGAAAAATGCCCAAGCCCCAGTTCTTTCTGACTTACCTGAATGCCAGGCATAAGTACAATTTAATAGCAACCTCTTATACTGAAGAGTGACAACTGACTTGGTGGTAACTCATTTTTGAGCCCGTATCTCTAAGTCTTCACTGCCGTTATTTAGTTAACAGGAGGTGGGTTAAAAAAAAAGCTACTCAAATCCAGAATCTTGATGTGCGGATTTAGGGTCATTGCAGGACTACAAGCAAGTGAGGATGGATGTTCTGTACAGAAAAACGCTGTGTTGACTCCAGCCTTTGCTTAGAGTATTGTGCTGAATGCTTTTGCTCTTACCTTGTATATTTGCCTCTCGGGAGACAAGCAGTGGCAAACACCCAGACACGCTTCTGTACTTTTTCCACCAGTGAAGTGTAGTAGCTGGAAGTTTTGGGATCCATTGGCTGTTGCTATGTGGACGCTGTTGGGTCCAGCTTCATCCTGAGATTCTCCAGATGACACAGTGCATTAGGCTGACAAACCCACACATGTTGCGGGTCAGGCAGGCTGCCAAGCACTCAGCGCTCAGCCAGCGGGGAGAAAAGGCATTAGGAATCCCAATAATCCGCACATCAGTCTCCATGTGCTGCTTGGTCAGTGGAGACCGAGTGAGTGAGCTGTGGAGAGATTGTGGGTATTAAGTGGGATGGGTAATGAAGGGCCATGCTGGTGCTGATGTGGGGCTCTTTAAATGGAAAATGACTTTAAATGATGGTGCCAGGGCAGCTGGGGTGATCTGCAGCTGACAGAAGTTCACAGTGTAACTGGTAGTTTTAAGTGAGACCTAACCACTCCTTTAGGATGGAGCACTAGAACTGTTTTGAGGAATTAAGGAAAATGAAATTAACTTTTAACTCAGTTCGCTTGTTTTCCCTCCTTGGGGCTTGTAGGAGAATGATGGCAATTCAGGATATTGGTTGTATATGTTCACGTGTGTCTGTATGTGTACAAGTATGTGCCATGTGGGAGTATGCAAAGCTGCAGACTAGTAATCATCTGGATGATAACTGTGGTAGGACACTCAAGAAGACAATAAAATGAACTTTTTTGAAAAATGATAGTTTTGTCTGGACAAGTAATCATCATTGTTACCTGCATTGATTTGCAGAGGACTCAGAAATGTTTCTGGTGTTTTAATTAAGTATTCCTGGCTTTTTGTTATGTAGGATAGTGCTCTCTGCTAGTTTTGTTTATAAAGGTAGTTTAGTTTCCCTATCCTACACTGTGCTAGGCACACATGGATAACTCACACTGCACTCCAAGTAGGGAACTAAGAGTTTACTAAATAGGTTTCTTCTAAGGCTTTCTAGTTAGGGGAAGAAAGAGCTTCTGAACTGAGTATTGTAATACTGTTTCCTGGCAAATTTTGAAACCATCTGGGTCAGTTCCTCACGCCCAGGAGTCATAATGTTGAAAGCAAAAGTTTCTGTGCTGTTGGGCTCTCTTGTTCCCACAGTGCTTGAACAGCAGCTATTGATAACAGCCCAGTGCTTGTCCCTGGCTTGCCCGGATTGCCGTGTGTTGTGCCAGGTGGGGCTGGACACCCCGAATTGTGCATCTGTGTTCCTTTACCAGATTGCGTTCAGAGGACACCATGGGGGGAAAAAGAGCTCCTCTGAGCACATGGTGGCCTCTTGAAGAGGCATGTTTGCCTTGCCTCATCATCCTTCTGAGTATCTTTTATTTCTGGCTGTGTTTAGAAAAGCAAACTGGTTTATTGAGCAGTTAGGTTTCCTCTTAAAGCATTGACAGTGAGTATTTCACACCAAATTGTGCTGGGAACAGCGTAGGAAGGAGTAGGTAGGGTACTTCTTCCCAGTGCCAGTGAGTACCAGTTCCTTGTGCTGCTGCTTTAGTAGTGTCTCCTCCACATTGCAGCAGCCCTAATGTCACTCTTAAGTTGCATAGCTGCTGCAGGCTGGAGCTTTGTTGGCAAAGCTACACTCCTGGTTGTTCAAGGACTCTTGAAATGTTGTTTCATGTGAAAGGAAATCCTATCATTGATGTTCCTTTTTTTTAATAAAAAGGAGGTTTTGCTTGCTGAGAAAACTGTGTGTCTCATTTAGGTAAAGCCTGCAGTGTCTGATGTAGCTGAATTAAAATTACTGCCTTGCTCAATTTGCCGCCTTATTATTTTTTTAATTACTTTTATTATTAATGGCATCCCTAGAGATTTAGAGCCTATTGAGTCTATTCAGCATCTGTTGTAGAAACGATAGTGTCTCGTTTTGCTTCTGTGTGAACGTAGCCTGGTTGTTACATGATAGAGAAGTGTACAGTATTCCAGTGCCGTGCATGCTCAGTGAAATTTTACTCTGACAAACCAGCCCACCCCTGCATTGCCAGGGGACTTTACAAGAGTTCATCAGTAGAAGTTTTCTAGGTTATTTTTTTAAGCAAAGCTGTTATACCTCTCTATACATAAGTCAGGTGTTGAGGTTATCTGCCCTTCTCAAAGAGTAAGTTGTATGTAAGTTTAAGCATTATGCTATAGTGACTGGAAACCCTGTGATGTAGTTCTTGCTAGTGACCATCGCTCGAAGGTTTGTAGGCTGTTTCAGTCCTGTAAGTTGTGAGTTCATAACTGTATTTGACAGGGTGACAGCAATGGCAAAACAGTGACTCTTGATCTGTCTGCAACAGAGTTGACTGAAAAATTGGAGCCTAAGCATGCAAGTTTATAGAAGTTCATCTTGACTCAAAGTTAAAGTTTACCTTCCATTTGCTAGCAAGTTACGGATGTTGGAAATGTGTTGTCAAAACACAAATTCTGGACCATTGATATTGGTGTGCAACTTCAAAATCTTAAAACCCCATTCAGCTGTAGCTGTACAACAGGTGGGGTTTTAGACTGAACTAAATTTTGATATTTTTTTTTTTTTCCAGACATTAGACCATATTAAATTCTCTCTTAAAACCAGTAATTGACAGGCTTCTTTGGCAATGGTGCTATATATGCCATGCCACATAACTAGGCATTAAATGTTGATACATACTCAAATTTGGAGATGCTTGTTCATATTAACAAATGCTTTTATAAGTCATCTTGCTATAAGAGAAGAGTACAGGTTTTCTTCGTGCTTACCTAATAACATGCTTTTAAGAAGGATGCTTTTGGAAATGTATTTTACTTCTGTTTTAGTACAAGCTTTTGGGGAGGTGATCAATTTCAGCGTTTAACTGACTTTTTCAGTAGGGAGCTCCTTTTCTCAGCATTTCTTCTTTTTATTGCTCGTTTTCCAAATTTGGTGTCTCTCCTGTGATTTTTGATGTGTGAAACTTAAGTATCCTAAAACCTGGAGACAGATGCTTCCGAATGGGAATGTCAAGCTGGATTAAAGGATGATGTATACGTGACAATTTCTGTTACTACTCAAGAATTCAGTGTCTGAAACGAAAAGATACGTATTAGCAGCAGTGATAAAGCACTTCTTTAACATCAAGTCTGGTTTCTTAGTTTTTAGCTTTAGTTACAGCTGCTAAAACTTTTCTTCAGATGTTTATTATTTTAGTTTATAAGACAATAACCATGAGCAGTTGCTTTGGGAAATCTACGTGTTAAATTTCCATCAGACTCATTTATACCCTCATGCTGCCAACTGCACCTTCTTACTCAACAGGAAGTTTTGAGCCTCTTTGCTTTCCTCAGGATTATACATAGCTTAATAAACAGTCAAATAGGAAGAAGTAGTTAAGTAATTGATTTTGTTTTAAATCTGTTATATTATGCACATCTTGGTAGCTGCCAGCTTTATGAACTGTTTTGGAATTTTTGCTAGTGAGAGCAGCTTATTTTTGACAAGCAAGTAAAATGACCTTAGTTTTATCATCATTCTGGTGATTGTAGGCAAGTAAATTTTGTGCTGAGATCAGTGAATTTTCCATAACAATTTTGCAAGTCCTTGTAAATCACGGAACATTTGGTATTTCTCAGTAAGGTGTGTCTGTAGATGAAAACACCAGAAGCAGCTGCACAGCACATTTACAACCTGCTGAAGCACTGGTTTGAATTTTCAGTGATGGATTAAACTGAAGCTCTGAGTGGATCAGTGAATGGGTCAATAGCGTGATAAGGGCGATTGCAATAAGTTTATAGAAATGAAGCTTGTGTAGTACTTCCGACATGTGACTAAAATTGTTTAGACTGGAAAAATTTGCACACCTAAGAAAAATTACTTGGTAATCTCAAGGCCATCTCTTTTTTTACATTTATGATTGCATCCCCATTTCATAAGCACTTGGTTGTGGATTTTGTATAGATTAGCACAATTTTTCTCCTGCTGTAGAACTTCTTCCCAACAAACTGAATAAATGAGTAGGAAGCAGTGCTTTTTGCTGAATGCTTTGCTGTGGGCCTAACTGCCACTCGTGGTAAGCAAATGCTTAGGCAGAGAGCAAGAAGAGTTGTTGTAAAACTGTTTAAGTTCAGCTAGAATTGAGGGTGATGTTGCAGTTGGGAATTGATGCCATTTTAATCTGTTACATATTACAAATTTTGTTTTAAACAGGGGAGATGTGCCTTTTTTTTTCCTTAATTTCTGTTTATTTTTTTAAATGGGCCATTTAAAAACTTAATAGAAAATTATTTTTCATGTGAAATACTGGAACAAGAAAGCATCTGAAAAACTGTCATTCTGCTATGTACTTTTGTCTTAGATTTTGTATATGCTCATGAATCAGAAGTAGTTTTACAATGTTTGTAAACTTAATGAAATTGTGATTATTTGGGCAGTTCTGCATCCCCATCAAACAAGACACAATGTGCTTAAAATATGGTAAATGTGGTGTTTTGCCAATTCTTCACTAATTTTACCTTTATTTAGATATTATATACATACCCACAAGCTCTTGCAGTGCCTGCTGATGGGGAGCTGTGCAGGTCAGCATCACACAGCAAGCACAGACAGGTGCAGCAATCTCCTGCAGCTCCAGGGATGGAGCAGAGACTGTCAAGGAGCAGTTGCCATCATTGAAGCAGGCCTCTTCCAGGGATTTGGAGTAGGCAGAGAAAGCAGCTGCAGGATGAGCATCTGCTGGACACCCCTGGGGCTTTCGTTGGCACTCGTTAGCTGCTGCAGATGAGATACGAAATTATCTCCTGTTGCAGCTTAGGTAGGTGCTACAGATGAGAAGAGGAGCAAGACTGGCAGTGTTGTGTGAGCTTCCAGGCAGGCTCTTACTCTAAAAGAAGAAACAGAGCAGTATGTCTTCCAAAACTTCAGCATGACTTTTGTTTTGCTTCCTGCAGACATAGCAAGTTAAATTTTATGGTATTAGTGGTTAAGTAAACGTCAGACTCTCTTCCAATAACTGATACTCAGCATTGTTATTTGCCATCACCTTATCAGAGGTGGCCTTTTGCTTAACTCTTCTTTTTCCCATCTTGTGATTTCAAATTAAATAGCTGCAAAAGGGAAGTGTTGTTGCTCTTGAGTAGTGCTGTTTTGCACGAGTCCTTGTAGGTATGGCTCCTCCTTCTCCGGAGTGTGCGGGAACTTTTGTTTGTTGCAAAGTCTTAACACTACTTGATATCATGAACCCACCACAGAGGTGGATCAGAATAAACCTGTAGTCCAAAATGTGCACCATACAATGCTGGACATCTCTTTTTGAATTACTTTTATGGGGTTGTGTTGTAGAGAAGGACAAAGACCTAGGGCGGTATGGTAAGCAGAGCCTGTGAGACTAGATGGAAGATACCCAGGTTTGCAGTCAGTCTCGGGCTCGGTACTTCATAACCATAAAGCTCAGGCTGGTTTATCAATTTCCCTTTAAACAACAAGACAAACCAGCCCCAACCCCCCAAAACAAAGTTTTGTGCAAGTTCTGTACACTTGCAGAACTGCAATCAGTGATGCTTTTCCACTGAGAATTTTCCAACAAATTCCCAACTAGTGAAACATCTCTGGAAGATGTTTTGTACTTAATTTGATAGGAGGTGAATGGTTCTGATTTGCTTTCACATTTGGATTTGTGGTAGTGTCTGCAAATGGTATTTGCAGTTTCCAGTTCTGTACTATATTGGAATGGGTGTTTTGAGGAATTATGTGACTACTCAGCTTCAGGATGGCAAAATTCTGGTCAAACTGCTTCCAAAAACATCCTGTGGCCCTGACTTTAGACTGTTTGTAATGGGATTATAGGAAACAATGTATATTAAAAAAACTGTGGAAGTATTGAAATATCTATTACACTCTGCTATTGAGCAGTCGTACTGAAATAGTTTCACAGATCAGTTCTAGGACTCTCTTAGCACTGGCTTTGTGATTTTTAGCGTATTTTCACTAAGGAAAAAAAAACAACCCAAAAACCAGAAACATGAGCTGCAAAATCTGTGCAGTGGCAACTCTGGGAATAAAACCCTGATTTATAGGCTTTGATTTGTAAGTATGCCCAAATAATTAGAAATAAGCAATGCTAAGGCTCCTGTCACAAGTAAGAATTGAGTATTCTTTCTACAGGCACCATTCAAAGAGCTTCAGCTACCCTGTAGGGGCACAGAGGCAGTGACTAGCCACTTTCCAGCAAAATGTGTGGTGTAAATGGAGGTGACAGCTTGCATTTCATTTAACCAAATTAAGAATGAGAAAGTTACTCACCTTAAAAAGCAGGGAGCTGGCAGCTTTGTGAGACCACTAAATAGTAAGTACTGCAGATAATTCTGAACTCTTTAAAGTTTAAAACCTAAGTATTGTGGAGGATGTTCAAATTGAGCCATGACCTGAAGTCTAAAAACTTCTGGTGGACAAACATAAAGTTGAAAATAACTCTTCTTCTGAAATCTGAACAGCTCAAGGTTTGTTGTTGTGGCCAGCAATAGTTATCGCAAAGCTGAGGCTTCTTTATCTCTGCTTTGCTTATTCTTGGCTCTTTCGATGAGGTAGGAGACAGTGGCTGGATGGTAGAGGAAGGATGTTGAACAGTTTGTTGGAGGCTTTCTGGAGGTGGCCATGCATTCTTAAATGTACTTAGTTTATTTTGTGGTGGGTGATTGTTTTGTTTGTGTGAAGCTGTTACTTTCACCTTTTCTTCCAAAATGTTCAGACTTCACACTCAAGAGCCTTTAAAACACATTGCTGGGCCAGCCCAGAAGTAGATGTTCCTTACATTAACTTCTGTATTTTTAAACATCTGTATTTCGAATTAAAACCACAGCATTAGCACATTCAAAGAAAATTCTTTCAACAAGATACTGCTCAGTCACATATTTCTTGCTGTTTGTATCTTTCTCATTGTCTTTTACTGTTTGAGCATTGCTTTGTGGCCTTCTATTGCGCAGAGAACTTCTTGGATAAATGCAAACAGCTTCCATACTGCTCTGCAGTTCTACACCAAGGACAGTTTATTCATTCATTCTTGTTGCTAAAAAGGACTGTGTGGCCATCACAAATGATCTGGAAAATATGCATGCAAGAATGAGTGCTCACCTGATCATGGCTGGGGTTTAATTTCTCTAAAGCTTTGGTTCTTCTAAATGTAAGATTCTTTTAAGGAGGTGTTAATGTTCATGGGTTAGTTTTAACCTTGCTTTACAATATCACTCAGAAGTATGCTGACTGTATTATTGATCTAGCGCTATTTCATAAGCATGCATGAAAATGCCTTTAGTCTTGTTTTCTTGTTCTTTGAGCAAAGATATATTGCTCTGTGACTGAGATTATTAAAATAATCAGGTACTTCACACTGCACAGTGTATAAAACACTTCTCAAAGAAATGGCGAGCCATGCAGAGGTCTGCTGGTATCACCTCTTGCATCAAAGCCAGAGCAGCATGAAATTATCCAAATCCTCAGTACTTCACGTTACATGAGGCTTTTGACTCTGAAATCCCACTCGATGCCACTTTCATTCTTCTGATAACATAGTTGTAAGGAAGCAGCAGCGTTTGTAATTAGATCCACGTTTCTGGGGATTGCAGGGGTTCTTCAGGGTCTCTGTGTGTTGCTGTGGGTATAAAGCCAGCCGCTGTTTCTGCTCCACTGTGTCTACAGGAGATGGGTGGTTTGCCTTTCCTCAAAGCAGCAGGACCAGGGAAATCCCAAACATACAGAGAAATCAGGGTCACATAAATATATGGTGCAACTTATCCTCTTATATCCCTGTTGAAATCCAGGTCTGAGTAACTACTGTGTGTTGGTTTTGCGGTGATTTGTGCTGCTCTGCTCCTAAGCCCACTTGCAGGGGTTACAAGTGGAGCAGCAGAATTCCTGGGCAGCAGCGCTCTGGAATTGGTCCCGAAAGGGGCTTTAAAGAAAGCTTTGAGATAGATAGAAAAAAATGCAAGTAGTAAAACACTGTGAGATGCTTGCCAGAACCTTAAAACTACAGTTGTGGTGGTGGTGTTGTTGCTTTTTGGGGTTTTGGTTTTTAATTATTTATTATTTTTGCCATTTCAAGAGCACAGTAAGGGCAGTGAGCCCTTCAGGAAAAGGCTTGCATTTGTTTCACTTCCTATGAGCCAAACGTCCCAGTGTTGCTTCATATGACAATTCGAGGGTATAGTATTTGCAGGCATTATATTTCTGTGCAGGCCTGTTACTGAAAGGTAGTAAAGAATATTTGTATGCATCATTTACGATAGTTGATGGTAAATACCAATGTGCCAAAGCTATGCTCAGAATAGAGGAATGTATTTTAGCTCTTTGTGCCTTAGTATGTCCTTGCTGCAAAGATTTGTGAATTGTTGTGCAAATATCTGCTTCTGTGGTGTTAACTGTGTTTAACTAGTGTGAAACGGTTTATCTGGCTGAGGGTAACTTTGAAAGCACATTTTAAATCAGTTTAATTGCTCTTAGTTTTAAAGGGGTTGAAAAAAAGAAGATAATGTTCGTGTATTTGTCATGTCAATGTTGGGTCATAATGGTTGAGTCTTCACCCAGACTGTTGCTTAAATTAGGGGAAAGTTGTGCAAGCAAAACACAACTTTATCTTAATGCACCTTCAGGTAGAAGGAACATTACTTATTTCAGATACTTGCTCAAGCATTTGGGGTCTGCTTAGGAATACAAGAACCAAGTGTAATTCTAAGTATTGCAACTCTTCAGGTATTTTTTTGGGAGACTTGTTAGCTGAGGTTTTTGTGTAATGTTGATGCTTCAAACCTACTAAATGACAATGACTACTAAATGACTACTTCAGTGCAAATGCTGGTTAGAAAGTTTGGAAGAGGCTTAGTTGGGATTTGATTTTTCTCACTTAGATGTATTCTTTGTTTGTATGAACCATTTGATGTCACAGAAGTCAAGCTGATGAGCCAGTCTGGGGATAAAACATGATTAATACTTGTTTCTGCAGCTGTTTATTCTTACAATAAAAATAGAGAAATGCTTTTAACTTTCTGTTCAGTTTTTGACTCCAAATTCTGCAGTAGAAGCCAGAGCATGTTGAATTGTAGCCCAACTGAGAATGAGGCTTGTTTCTCTCCACTGATTCTTCTTCTTCTGTGTTCAGATTCTGCAGGGGAAAATGACTAGTATCCACTGCAAAGTATCAGTGATTTTACTTTTTTCTTTATCACTAAAAGGCAATACAGGCTACCTGCTGCCACAGCTGGAGCAGAGCTCACAACACTCATTAGGAGAGTGGCTACTTTGACAAACAGAGTGACTAGGATATGGTACAGATTGCTGTAGAGGCAGGAATGGTGTCTGGAAGAATGATCTGCAAGAGCACATAGTGATAGGAAAAAGTGGGGGAATGGCTTTAAACTGAGAGAGGAGAGATTTAGGTTAGATATTAGGAAGCTCTTCCCTGTGAGCATGGTGAGGCGCTGGCACAGGCTGCCCAGAGAAGCTGTGGCTGCCCCATCCCTGGCAGTGTTCAAGGCCAGGTTGGACAGGGCTTGGAACAACCTGATCTAGTGGAAGGTGTCCCTGCTCGTGGCAGCGGTTGGAACTGGATGATCTTTAAGGTCCCTTCCAGCCCAAACCATTCTGTCAATCTATGATTCTGTGATCCTGTCTCCCTCCAAAATCACACACTCATGCTTCGAGTGGCAGCATTTTCCTGCATCTTTTTGGTAGGCTACACTATTTAATCTCTTTGTTGCTGGTGGAAAGAAGGGAGTCAAAAGGAAGTGTGTACTATGAAAGACATTTTTTGTGAGGTGTTTCTTTGTCTCATATTATCTCAACAACATTGTTAATAGCTATGCCTGTAACATCATCCTTAAATAAAAGCTGAGAGTTTGCTGATTGTTACCCTCCGGTGTTGGCGGGCTGCCCTGTTTTGTCTTATGCGAAGTGGTATTACTTTGTCTTTTACACCTCAGTTTTTAAAATGACATGGAAATTGAAGATGAGTGCAATGCTGTAACAAAGGTTATGGATTTATAGAAGTTGTCGTAGGAATAATGGAAAAATAATTTTCTGTTAATAAAAAAATAGAGGAAATTTGTTCCCCTAATGCTCTAAAAGAAACAGAATCTTCATCCATAAATTGATCAGCTGTCGCCAACGGAAGTATTTCTGTGTGGCTCTGGGTAGTTTTCTAAACTTGCGATCAAAGATATGAACACTTCTGCAAAAACAATTAAACCTCTTTAATTCTATTTTCCTTTCTCTTTCTGTCATATGCCTAAGACTGTTCTGCCTTAATCTTTAACAGGTATATATTTCCTTGTTAAAATTACAGAATAGTTTAATATCGCATCAATATTTTCACAGTGAGTACCAGTTGTAGTAAGAAAGATTTATCATAGGGTTAATAAAATGACTTAAATATTCTATATTGTAAAACTGTAGGAAACTGGTGTAGCATGTTGCTTACTGCATGGTGTTTAGAGCAGGAGGGACTTGATTTGACAGCATGGCTGGGAAGACAGAATTAAACCCAGTTTGTTTTCTTTTTTCATTGAAACATATCAGTACCCTAAAAACCAACCATTTATTCAACTTTCAAACATGAAATGGTAAAATTAATTCCTTTCCGTCTGAGCAGGAAGTGGCCAGTGCTATCTAGGGAGTTTTCCCATTAGGGGTAGATCCATAGGAACTCCTACTGACCTCTCTGTGTCTTGAACTTCCAGATTGGTGACTTCTGTTTTGCCTGTTTATCCGGTGCACTGCTTGGCTCAGGGAATTTCATGACAGAGAGCAACTTTGCTGATAATCAGCGTTCAGAAACCTCCTTAAAATATATATATAGAAATAAACGCATAGGTCAAAAAGATGGACATTTTAGTCCATTTGGCGGGGGGGGGTATATTTTTTATTATTATTATCACTGTAAAGAAATATATTTTGTATTAATAGTAAATCAGACAAAAAATGTTGTCTACTTTTCCGTCTTAGATTTATACATACAAAATATGTATATTTAAAATAACGTATCAGCTAATTCACCATTAAGTGAAAAACTCTTGCTGGATTTCATTATGGGGCTTTCTGTGGAAGAAGCGGTCTAGTCAAATCACAGAATCACAGAATGGTTTGGATTGGAAGAGACCTTCAAAGCTCATTTAATCCAACCCCCTGCAGAGAGCAGGGACATCCTTCAACTAGATCAGGTTGCCCAGAACCACATCCAGCCTGGCCTTGACTGTCTCCTGTAGTGCAAATGATACCAGCTCTTCAGATTCTGTCTTTTTTGTGTTAAATGAGCCGTGGTGGAAGAATTGCTGGCACAGGATCTGCAGTGAATGGGAAGCTGCTGGTCAGGCTGAGGAGTTTCTGACCACTGAGCTCTGAGTTTCTATCTTTTCTAGGTTTAGGATCAGCAGTGACGAGGGACCTCTTCAAGAATGACTTAACAAACAGGGCTGGCTTATGTGCAGGAGTCAATGGTTATGTGCTGGAGGTTTAGGGTTTCTGCTCCAGGAGAGCCTGTCTTTACCTCTTCTCACACTGCACAGCTTTGCTGTTCAACCCTCTACCCAGGTGTTGAGGGAAAAGCTGTACCCTTGAATTTAACATTGCCTTCCAGAAATCCACACATCTGTGTTGTGATACTCTGCATACATTTGCATGGCCCAAAAAGAAACCTCAACCCAGAAAAAGGTGTTAAGGTGACGGCCAGTAGCTGAACAGTTCAGCCCAGCAAGGATGAGGAAAGCATTTGGCTTTGGGACAGGAGGAGCTCCAGGTCAAGGCAGTCAGTTTTTAAAGCCTTGGGTTTGTTTCTGTTCTTCCCAGCATGAGGAAAACCTTGTTTTCGTAGTGTTTCTGCAGCACGACTAAAAAGTAAGGTTAAATTCTTTCAGGACAAGTTCATTGTATCTGACCTGGGTGGTGGTGGTGTGGAAGTCTTTTGTGCTTATCTCTAAAGTGCATTTTAACTGAAAATTAGAGAAAAACAATAAACAATGAAGGAGACAGGGCTATTTCTGTCATTTGATACTCTGCCTTCTGTCCCTTGCGCACACGCTGTGATTTATCGTGGTGTTTGCATAAGGTTAGTTCAGTGCCAGGTGTAAGACATTTATAAATTGTCTCTGGATAGTGATTTTCTGCAGGGGTGTGTAATGGTGTGTGCAAAGCCTGGGAGGGAGGTGAAACCCTTTTCCCTGGCGTCGTGGCGGCTGTGCAGTTGGGGGTCAGAGGCGTCTCTCTTCTTCTTTCTAGAAGGGAAAGATGTTTTCCTACAAAATCAGCTTCTCTCCCGTTAGCTTGCTCAATGCCTGGTAAATAAAGAGTTGGAGGGGAAGTATCTCATGAAGAAGAACTGGAACAGCATCTGCTTTATTTTCAGTCTTTAAATTTAGTACCTTTCAGCTTTGCTACATGAAAAACATGGACCTGATGGCTGAAACTTAGTTTGCCTTGCGCTTTATTTATTCAGATCACTCTTTGGCTTGTTCACGTGGGAAGAATCGGGTCTTCTATTGTCTTCTGGGCACTGAATTGCAGTCCTTGTTATAGTGCCTCATTAGAAAGTCACATCTCCCAAGAAAGACATTTTTGTCTGGTAAAGTGCAGCAGGCCAAAACCCTTACTAGCAAGGCAGTCAGGCCAGCTGGGCAGCAGTTGCAGACACTTGGGGTTTTGAGGCTTTGCCTGATGGACTGCGATGGTATCTGATGGGGGCTGTTTCCAGATGGTATCTGATGTTTCCATCCACTTTTTGCCAACTTAACTATCAAGATACCGATGCCTGTTATGGTTTACAAATGGGTCACGGAAAGAGGTTTCAGGGCAGGGCATATTTTCCCAGGGAGAGGGCTTGTTTCTTCAAAGGTGTTGTCCACCATACAGCTGCACCAGAGCTTTGTGCAGGTGTCAGGATGCCACATGGTTCCTCAACCATGGTATAGCCAGATCACCTGAAAAGCTGTAGGGGCATTTTGTGACCTGGAGCTGTGCTCAGAGTGTGACCCAGTGCAACCCCTCAGCACAGTGTCAGGGCCCTGGGCATGTTCCTGGCTTCCACCACAGAGGGAAGAAGGCTTACGTCTCCTGCTGTTCAAATAGACATAATTAGTTTGGGCATTGTTTTTTGAACAGAGCACATTAATTGTGTGGCGAGGCCTTTATTGACGATTGCATGTTTGCTTTTGCCTCATGAAGTTGCTCACGCATTGACACGATCCTTTGGTTTAAGAGACAGGTTTATTGGGCAGACATGGCATATTGCCAATCCTCTGAATTACCTCAGACACACCTCAGCAGCAAATCTGGCTCCTCTATTCAGAAAAGGTCTGTGACAAGATTGCAACCTGTGCCATTCAGAAATACTTTTTCCTTTTGTTCTGCTGGGCTTAAGTCCCCCATGTACGTTTTCTTGTGCTGCTGGTTAACAACATTCAAAGGTTTTTTTAGGTTGCACATCCTAAAGCTGTTTCCATCGGTGTCTTGGGCTTTTGTTGTTGTTTATGAACAACAAAAAGGCTGAGGTGAACTACAGTTTGTCATGCCAGATCCAGCTTTTGCGTGCATTTAGGTTTTCAGACTGTTATGGAGAAGGAAAAATCAAAATATCTGAAATTTCATTATCTGCCTACTCCAGAAATGAATCCAACAAGTGTTTTGGAAAGTTCCCATCACAGGCCTGATACGGAGTTAGCGGTGAGCGTTAAAGATTACAAATGATTTTTAGCTCAAGATATGTTTCACTCAAACTCTGGCTGTACTGCACAAGGGCCACTCCATTTCAGGTTTCGAGCAGCAAGCATGGTGCTGCCCCTCAGCATCAGTATATGCCTGGTTTGAGAAGATACTCAAGATGTCCATCATCCATCCCTGAGATGAGAAGCTTAATTTTTTAGGAGGGCTTTTTAATATATTTTGGGACCCTTCAGTCATGTGTTAAATATGGTTTTTGTTTCCTGTTGCTTGCTGGCTGTCCAATAATCAAACTCTAACAAGTCCTCTTTGCCACTTGTGTTATTCTGTTTAATAATATTCTATTTTTAAGATGGGTTTCATTTGTATTTACTCTCAGTGAACACTTTGAGAAGAGAATTAATCTTGTCTCTTCTTGAAAAAGTCAAAAATGTTCAGGACTGAAGTCAAGGAAGCGCTGGCTGTGGACTGGTTTACTTCATAGCATACACCATCACACATGTTGAACATGCATATTTTGCTCCTGAAACTTGTTAACTGTTGGAGCATGGCTCCTTATGAGCTCAAGAAGATGCAACACAAACCACTAATGCAGCTTAAGTGTATGCATAATACTTTATTAAAGTACATTTAACAAAAACTCTTGTGAACAGAGCAGTTGTAGCTAAATAGTGCATGTTTAGGGTCCAGCAAAAGCCGTATTTTATGAAATCAAATAAAATTATAGCTTAGGCACTTACAAACTTGGGGTTTATTAGTTTTAAATGAAAGTACCTATTTCTAAGAATTCTCTTTATTACTTTTGTCAGAAATCTTACAAAAAGCAAAAATATTTCCTGATTACTGTTATTCAGAAAATTTGGAATTCATTGCAAATTTAGAGAAATACTCTGATATTTTGTGCTTACTAGTAAGCTTTGATAAAAAAGTAATTCTTACCCCTTCAAATTATACTTAATTCTAAAACTTAACTCTTAAAATTAGCTGTGGGTACTCTGTCTTTAAGGAGGGAGAAACTGATGGTGTTCACTATTTATCCAGCTGTCTTCCCACTCTTCCCAAGAGTACTGAAACCATATGCAAATAACCACTTACACTCCATTTGACATTGCTTTCATTAAATCCATCTCTTCTTCCTCTGTATTTTCTATCTTCAGACATTGGTTATCTCTTGGTTTTCGGGGTCTTTCTGGAGGAGCTTGATGACTTGTCCCTACTATAAATGATAAACCATTGTAAATTCCTGTTAAACTGAAGACTGAAGGATCTGCTATTAATAATTTCTACTTCTGACAATGTATTAGGTAGAAATGCATTGTGTAGCATAAATCATGCATGTATTTCAAAGCAAGAAACATGCAAAGTATGGAAATTCTGAGCAAGTAGCTTTGCAAGAGTGCATATTGGGATTTAATAAGGGTTGTTCTTTAACTATGGCTACTCAACAAGATTCTTTCTTATTAGTATGTCAACTAATACAAGCAGTAGTATTTTGGCCAAAATAAAGCAGGTCAGGGGGCTTCACCTTTGGGACATGAAGTTTTGTCACCAAAGGTGATATCTTAAAATAGTGCGGCAGATGGACATAGTAGATGTGTAATCAGCAAATTGGGGTTGATTTCTGTGTTGATTTCTGGGATTTGGGGCAAGATGCCGAAGTCTGACAATGAAACCAGCTCTATAGAAAAACACCTATAATAGAAGTTTCTGTGACATGTTGGGCATGAATAAACCATCAGGTTTTATTACTAGGAAATAACCCTGGTAGTGGAAGAGGGAATTTTTGAAACATGGAACTTGAAGTGAATGTTTAGCAACATTTGGGAGAAAAGCAGATTGTTCAAGCATGGATGTTTTAATGAAGAGCCTTATTGAAAGTCATGGTCTTTTCCTGTGTTCATTCTGTATTTTTCACAGTCATCTGTTCCTTAAAATATTTTCAGTTTGGGGTTTGTTTTGGAGCTTATTTGGGATGCTCAGTGACAAGCTTCAGGGGGAATATGTGTAATCCTGTGCTTTGAGGAGAGTGTCAACAACCACTAATCCAAGAGTTGAGGCTGAACTTGTGGAATTGTTGACTATAAAGTGTCCTACCCTTTCAGATACTTGAAAAGCTAATTAGCAGTTTTCTGGCTTTGAATTCCAACACCATATAGCTCAAACTGCTGCACTCCTCTGGGCTGGAACTCGGTTAGGAGCCTGTAGGATTGGTAGTTTTGAGGAAGATAAAGCTGCTATTTTTGTTTCTAACTCCTTTGGCAGGCAGAATGTTCAGGGGATAATGCTTATTAAACTGGATCATTTGTTTTGGTCAAAACTCTCTTAAGGGCAAGCTATTTTTAGAGCTTTATCTGCAACATGAGTTCACTGAGGTGTTTTGAAGCTCACTCCAACAGGAACAGGGATTGGTTTACCACCAAATGTGAATAACTTTGTTTTGTAACTTGAAATCTGTGTTTAGTTACTCTGTCAGTGGCTTTGTGGATCCCAGCTGTAAGAAGATTCAGCATAAAGATGTCAGGGAAAGCTGCTAAAACAAATGCACCCAGGGAGCAAAATTGAAAGGGCTGTGGAGATGTCTTGTGGCTTTATTAACATTTATGGCCCAAAATAGCTTTGCTTTTGACATTACAGGATATTGATTGTTTTACAAAATTTGCTAACGATACAGTCACTCATCTGTGTTTAGCCGCATGAATGAATAAACCCAACCCAGATGTAACATCAGCCTCAAACGTAATAAACCTTTCATTAGCAGATTTCATAGACCTCCATTTCCTAAACTTTTTAGAACAAACATCGTGACAGGCATCAGTAAGCAAGATGAAGCTTTCTGGTGATGCTAAGCTAATTTCTTTTGTGCAGGAAGATGAACTTCTTGGCTGGGATCAGGAAGGGCCCAAGCCAATAGGCTGCAGCCCAGGGGCTCTCAATAAATGAAACCAGGGGTTTCTCTTCTCTCTCATCATGCACCTCTTAACCCATACACTGAGATTCCCAGATGATATTTCATGGGTGGATTTGCTGCCAAACTCTTGAAACTTAGCACACTGAGTGCTGTATTGATTAGGATATTGATTGCTTTGTTCTGTCAATCTTTAACCCGTTAGATTTTCCAAGATGTGCAAGTAATGAGTGTCCTGCTTTTTCCAAGAAACAAAATACTGACAGGTACTTCAGGGCTTAAGAAAAAGAAGCTTTTGTAGCTTAAAAAACTTCCAATGAAAGTAAAATGCATTGGAGCAAGGCACTTTCACATCAGCATAGGGCATTACATTGGCACTTCCTTCCTTTACTGAGAATATCCAAGTCTTGAATTATCCAAGGTTGCCAGCTGTAATAGCATAAATTTGTAGTCTCGGGTTTGGATTGTATTTTGGTTTTCTGTCTTTTAATGGATGTGGAAAGAGCACTCCGATTAGAGCTCTAGTTTCAAAAGCACACGATGTAAAAACTGAAAAGCAGAAGAAATCTCTTTGTCGGGGGAGTACTTCGTTGATGCTCCCATGCACCCATGGGCATCCCTTAAAAAAAACAACCCAGAAATAGGTGAAAAGGACGTAATTCCTTCAGGTTCCTTCAGGCTCCAGGAACAGTGTCTGGAGCTGCAGACAGGAGCCGGTCCCTTTGTTTTTAGCTCTGCCTGTTGTTTTTCCTGGTGATTAGTGATCAGCCCTCTCCCAGCGCAGGGAACTTCAAAGAGCTTCAAAAGCCACTTGCTTTTTCCTTGATTTGGATGGGAGGAGGGATGGGATTGCTTTGCTGCCCAGACTTCATTTTCTGAGGTGACAGGTCTCAAATGCACTTTTTTCTTCTGTAGATTTGAGGATGTGAAAGATTCCTTGGCCATAATCTTGGGTCTTTCATATCTTCATCTTCCTTCAGGTTTTAAGATGCAAAGCCTATCTTGCAGCTCTCAAAATTCATCCAAGCTTGAATTTGGCTGTTAGCTGCCATTGCCAGCTTGTATTGATCTCTTGCTAAACCATGGCTTAAACCCAAGTCCATTTACTTAAAAACAAGTCCAGTTGTAGTCATTTGTCAGAGACGATTGATTTGTGATGTTCTTCCCTGCTTCTTTACAATTCTTTTTCTTCAATGGAAATCAATCTGGATTTATGGTGCCATCATTAATGGATGGTAAATACATCTAAAATTCATGTAAAGCTCACTCTGAAGGATAAAAACAAAGTGTTGCACAAACATTCATGCAAACATTAATTCATCAGCAATGTAAACATTCTTATTCATGGCAAGCATCATCTCATCACCTCATCTCAAACATTTTCAGGTTCTTTTCCTTACAAAGAGGGAACTACAGTGATATTTTTGGAAACTAGATTATGTACTAGACATACTGATCAAGATGAGAGCCACGTACAGTCCCGTTTCCTGTAAAGTTTGCAATCTTACACAAACTGTTCTCACACTGAATGTGTTATGGCTGTGTATGAGTCTGATGCTACATCTACAATGTTTAAAGTAAAGCTGGATAATCCATGAGCAAAACAGGAAGGGCATTAGAGATTAAATGGAAGAATGACTGCTGATGAACTACTGAATTTCTGGTTTTGAAACTCTAAAAGTAGTTGCTTGCCCTGTGAACTGGCATCTCTGTTTCAAATAACCACACCGGCTCAGGCATTAAAGCAAAAGCTTTAGTGGATCTTGCTGTGGTGGGATCCACGTTAGTGAATTAGGGATGTTTACTTTCTTGTGTAGACCATGCAGATAGTGCAGAATATAACATTCCAGTAATAAACCCAGTCCTTGATTAGATAATTAAAATATAACCATGCTTACTGTCCTCTTCATGTGAGTGGGGTGCTTTGTATGTGCCTTCCTGCCTGCCCTTCTCCTTATCACTAAGGAGAAGGGCAATTTTAAGAACTTGTTGGGTAAGCAAAAGGAAACTTGTAAGAAGCAGATGAGGAAGTTCTCCAGCAGAGTAATTCAGTGTCCTGGCTCTGTCATCCTGCAGTGGGAGGTAGCAGCTTTCTGATAACCCTTTCTTAGAATGGGCCATCAAGAAGGAGCCCTCCCCGGCCAGGAATAGTGTTTATCACAAGGAGCAAAACTCCTGAAAAGCCTGATGTTTCAGCCTGATGTGTGCCATTTAATAATGAATGGTTTAACACAGTAACAAACCTCCAAAATCATGCTAAGGTATTGAAGAGTATTTCTAAGATAGGAGATTTTATTCCAAGGCTGCTTCAAATTTTGTTTTTCCTGCCCAAGTTGTATTGTGCTTCATGGAAATGAAGTCTCAGATGGCTCATTTAGACACTGTGTCACATCTGCTTGATTGCCCAAAGAAAGAAGAAGAAAATACATGTTAATTCTGATTTCTTCAGCCAGTCTTTTATGTGTGCTAGGCAGTTACATCTGTAGTGCCTGATGTTAGCGATGTAAAATGAGCACCGAAGGTTTTACAGGGGCTTTCTTCCTTCCTAACAAGAAACATTTCTGTATTTACTTCAAAGAGTGCTGCCTGGTTGTGTCACCTACAAAAACACAGAATCACAGAATCACAGGGTGGTTAGGGTTGGAAAACATCAAATGAAAAGCAGCAAAAGCACCTGGAAAAAAGTAGTTTTTTCTATGGACCAATTTGGTAAGTTGGAAAATTGCTGTAGTGGAGTTTTGTAACGACTGGCAAATTGTCTTCTCCCCAAAATGAAACCGAACCATCCTTCATTCACTGTGAGCTGCTACACTTACTAGCTCTAAGGATGGACCAGTTCTCCATTCTTTGACCTTTACACGGTTTTTCCCTAACAGCCTTTTTCCTACTGTTATTTTCTTTTTGCTACACCTGTTCCTCTCCCCCCTTCATGCAAAAGCACATTACTCATTAGCACTGGTACATGTGGCTGAAAAAGTGCCTTTTCAAAGCTGCTTTTAGCTGAGGTTTAAATATTAACCAGATGATGCTCCAGTAGCTTCTTAAATTTGATTTGATGGCTTGACTTCGCGAACGAAGATTTTGGGAAGGGCTTTACCCACGCTTACTACAAGCGCGCTGATGACTAA
>JANHGB010011463.1:34117-52567 GCA_026283785.1 Coracopsis vasa | reverse complement strand
GAGCAACCTGCTCTAGTGGAAGGTGTCCCTGCCCGTGGCAGGGGGTTGGAACTGGATGAGCTTTAAGGTCCCTTCCAGCCCAAACCTTTCTATGATTAATAACTGAGTGGATACAGAAGACAGTCAAGACTATCAGAAAAGGAAAAGCACTGTGCTATGCTTTTCTATCTTGGCAAGAATTCTCCTTAATATTTAGAGACTGTTGTATCAGGAAGTGAAATTAAACACACGGCATGGGATTTCTAATGCAATCTGTTGGTCTAACTGTTCCCATTGTAGTCAATATTAAAACTCTCACTGACTACACTGCCAACAGAATTAGGTCAACAATGACCATTTTGAAAAGCCATTTAATTAATAGAGCCAGCATCAGTGAGCCAGGCAAGTTCGTAAGAATCAAATTATATCAGACCAAGCCAATTGCTCCATATTTTCAGCATTTTATCGTGTTTCATGAGATCCAATTTAGAACACTAAATCAATTTCTACTGCAGAGGTTAGACACTTACATACAGTAGAAATGCTGAATAATTGGTTAAGTGGCATCTACTAACACCCTTAAGGGTTGGCAACTGGGTTCAGTTGCATCATCTTGACGTAACAGAAGAAAACCCAAAACAATAACAATTTCTCATTACTTCAAACTTCAAGCATCTCCACTTACTTGCTGTCAATTTTTAACACTGCAGGAGGTTACTTCAGAAGAGGTAGCACAGAGGGCAGGAGTAGCACAAAGCAAGAAGAGCAGGAGTAGCACAAAGATTGTATCAAGAGCTCAGAAGAGGTTACCAGAAAACACAAACTCATTTGGCTTTAGAGGTTGGTCAAGTCTGATCCCAGGTTCTCTAAAGTGGGTACCTGGAGGTTTTCATATTACACTGGCCATGCTAAAGAGGAAGCAGATCCTGAAATCTTGCAATTCACTTCACTGGTGTAGATGGAAACAGATGACATACATCCTGAGAAGGGAGTACTCACAAGAGCTGCATAGGACTACAAGACAAAGTATGTGCTGTGTTTTACAAAGTGTATAGAAGTAGAAAAAGGTGGAGAGTGGAATGTTACATTTGCTGGTGATTCCAGGAACATCTCAGTCACTTCCCAGCACCATCCTGATGGGTAAGGGATATAACAGCGCTGGGAACATCATGATAGAAAGTTCAGTACTAGTTTACAACTGAGAGGAGAAGCAAACACCAGAATATGTTAAAACTTCAGTTTTTAACTCTCTCTGATCCTGCAAGGTCCTGAGCATCTACAAATGAAGTTAAGGAAAACTGGGAGTGTGTCTAGGAAATAAGCCTCTCAAAAATAGAGGTAAACAAAAAGCAAATAAATCCTTAACATCCTGAGTATTTCAGCAAAATACAGGTATCCCAGAAGGCAACAGGAAATACCACGCTGCAAGTTGACTGTACCTCTGCAGAGAGATACAGTAGCTGGAATAACACCTCCTGGCTCAGTAGAACTAGTCTCTTAGTAAGAAAATTCTTAGTAAGAAAGTTTAGTGGTAAACTAAACCCAGGAGAAGGGAACCACTCTAATTATGGCTCTAAGGACAAGGGTATCTCACCTAAAAAGAGGAGAATGTTTCAGAGCAAAGATTCAAGACCACTGACTTATTTCTGAGCAGATACAAACACACAAGTCAGGGGTACTGGTCTCTCAAAATGGTACAAGCATTGACGTCCACAAACACTAAAGCGATGAAAACACTGATCTGGAATATACATAAGCTGGTAAAAATGAAAGGTATAAATTTATCCACCCATCTTTGAAGGTTATGACTGTCACTGAAAAAGAAATGCTTATGGTAGAACAGAAGGAGAGGAGACAACAAGAAAATTCAAGCAAAGAGAAGTATCTGCTACACAAAAAGCCATTCTTGGCACTGCATGCATTAGGAGCTTCCCAAGTATAACACTGGAAGCCAAACAAAAGTGATGAATGAAAATATTAAGAGAAACTGCAAAAAGCAATGCTGTCCAGCTGGAGAGACAGGAACTAGAAGAATAGAACACAGCGACTTAATACAGTAATGGATAAGTTAGTCACCCAAGGCATGGTGCTTTTCCATCTTCCTATGTTCTTTTGAAGGCTAAAATGCCAGTCTTTCGCCAGCACTTTTTTCAAAGGAACACCAGGGAAAACTTATATCTATTTATCAGCTAAAACTTCCTATAAAGCAGCAGACTGCTGAGTTACTAATGGCTCTCCTGACCAGAGGGAAACAAACCCCCAGCCTTGATTACCTCTCACAGGACTATTCAGGGGAAAATGTATTTTCCAGATTAAAAATGGCACTTCAGAAGATCAAGTGTTTCAGAGAAGCATCACATAAGAGAGGATTTATCACCTGGTCAAGAGAAACAGCAGCACTTTCCCATTAAATGCCAAGGATTAATTGCTTCAGAGAAAGACTGATTTGGAAGCAGAATGAAGCACTCACTCTGATCTAGGCACAGTACCCAGTCTCGTTTTTAATCACCTCACTGTGTGGTGGGATCACAAATTGATGATGTGTTTCAGAATAAGCCTGATACACTCTATAGCTATAGTGAATCATTAGGAAAGAGAAACAGAGGCCAGGCGAAGGTAGGGAATCCCTACTTCCCAACCTAGACTTGGTACATGAGTATTAAGGAAACCACTGTATTCAGTGTTTTATTAATAAAACAAAACAGGACATCCAGCACTACAAGTACTCTTCCTTTAAGACCCCTTAATTAGCCATTTTCAACCATCTACCCAAACATGAGCATGACTAGGGAAAACAGTGCTATGGCTAATTCTAATCACTTGGAAACTTCACAACCAGTGCTCATTAAACACAGTTTGCAGCACAAACATAACATCAGCTGCCCCATCAGGCCTCAATACTGCAATAAAGTGTCAAAAATAAGCAACAAGGGTTTTTTTCTTAAATACACTGCACTGTTATGCTATTGCTCTTGCAAAGGAAACAGAAATGACACCGTAACTGCACAAACAATGCTTACCTGTTAAACCTACAGGCTTGATGAATGCTAACCACTGCCTGCTCTGAGTGGCCAGCAACAAACTAATAACAGCTTGCTTCCTAATCACTCTCATTAACACCAGACATCACCTATGAGGTGACCCAATCTGGCTTAAGAGTTTCACAGACACAAAACCAAAAGCAAAACTATGACCAGAGCTCCTAAGCAGCAGAAAAACTCAGATCTACCATCTTGACATCAAAGCTGTTTCTACAAGCCCAAGCAACCAACAGTATGGAATATGATGTAAACTTTTCTGGCAACTGCCATCTTTCAAAAGGCACTCATTCTTTCACTGCCCTGCTGTGAAGACACTTGCCTTGCTGGAATGTGACTTAATGGTAAAACAACATTATGCTGGAGAGGTTAGCAATATCCTGCAGAACTGCTGCAAGGAAACAGTCATTGCCTGTCACTGCATCCAGGCAGTATTATTAGACATTAAGTCCAAGATAAGGGGAATATAAAAGACTGTCACAAAAGATAAAGATAAAAAGAATAGGGAAAATGAAGCTGCAGGCTACTATGAGTAGATCACAAGCCAAGCTAAGACTCTAACTAATCCTTGAAAAATGAAGTTCAAAGAGTAGATTCAATATCATTCCCCTTCATCCAGGACTTGTTAGCATTCTTAGCCTGCAACTGTGTTTGAGATGATGAATACAATTAACATAAATCGTTGTGTTTCTGGAAGCAACATCGCAGCACTAAGTGCTCCAGAAAGCTGTAACAGAGAAGAGAAAAACCAAAGTGACCACTAAGCTCCACATAATTCAGGTCTGCCTTGAAAGTCACCTTTCATAAGGCCCATGTTCATCAAAACCAGTTACTCAGAGGAAACAGCATCAAAACCACAGACAAAGGGGCTCTGCAAAGCAAACAACAAAGGCAGCTATGTACAATAAATAACAATCCTGCTTTTAATATCTTTATCTGAACTCAAATAACAAATTGCTGAAATAAGAGAGACATCACAATATAACCCATCTAACACTTCCAGAAAGAAACTGTTGGGTTTTCTGCAGTATACTGATGTGTCACGAATCCTAAAAATCCATTTCCATCAGCATTTAAGTGACATGAAAGAGCTCATATAGATTCTCACATCTCCTACTACGTCTTCTGTTAACCTCACATGTAAACATCAGGATGATAAGGAAAAAAATTAAACCCAGCCTAATTGCTTTTAGGAACCTTGTGGTTTGGATACGTAGCTTTCTATCACTACACCAAAAGGCTACCATTGATCAAGTCATCTCTTATCCACCTTCACTATGCCCTATCAGAACTTAGCACGTGGTATCCCATCCATCCTGAGATGTTAGCTTAAGTTCTAGTCACCCTGCAGAGTAAACCTCTTTCCCTACTTCTGGGATTCCCTACGCTACACCATGGACCTCCATGGGCTGCAGGGCACAGCCTGCCTCACCATGGGCTGCACAACAGGCTGCAGGGGAACCTCTGCTCCGTTGCCAGGAGCATCTCCTGCCCTCCTTCTGCACTGACCTTGGTGTTTGCAGAGCTGTGTTTCTCACATATTCTCACTCCTCTACCCAGCTGCAATTGCTTCTGTGTGTTAACTTTTTCCCCTTCTTAAATTACATTATCCCAGAAGCACTACCACCATCACTGATGGGCACGACCCTGGCCAGCAGCAGGTCTGTCTTGGAGTCAGCTGGCATTCATTCTATTGGATATGGAGGAAGCTTCTAGCAGCATCTTACAGAAACCACCCCTGTATCCTCCCTGCTGTCAAAACCTTGCCATACAAACCCAATACAGCTCCTCTCCCCACAATGACAGCACTTGTCTTGCTGTTCAGGAGCTGCAGATCAAAAGCTCCGTACTTATTTAAAGTCTCAGAAAAACCTTTAGCCATTCCAATCTCTCCCTTCTCCTGCCAAGAAAACCTGGCTCCTATTTGAAGAAGTTTCTTTTGCAAAAACTGAAGGTTGTAACAGGAAGGATAAAACACGCTCTGCAATACATGAGTGCGCCGTGAACAGCTGGGAAGGAGGGCAATAAAGACCAAGACCGGCTGTGCAAAGAGTTCTACCCATGTGCTCTTAGTAGTTGTTGAGCTAAGGGAAAACAGCAGGAGCCTTGTAAATTGATTGCATTTCTGCAGATTACCGTTCCTGTTGCTCTGTGTCTCTAGCAAACAGTGGTATAGAATCAGACTGAAAAAGCAGAGACTGCAACAGACCCTCCTGGGAGGAAGGAAAAAGGAGAGGAGAAAAAGGAGAAAAGCTGTAGACGTTACAAGAGTGTAATGTCCAAGCTCCTTCACATCTATATTTTAACAGGCAGTCCGCCCTCAAAAGCAGACAGAGGAGTCAGGAACAGTCACACCTTTAGCCTTGGCTGAAAAGCCTTTATAGAACTGCAGTGAAGGATTTGAACAAGGCTTTCAGACAGCAAGCTGGTGCACTGTCCTATACATATGCTGACAGATAAAATTAACCTGTATTTGTTCCCACACTTAGTGCAGACAAAAAGGGACATAGATGGCCAGAATTTATCTGCAGAAACACCTTCACATTCTGATTATGGTTATAGAGTTAGAACCACACATGAAACAAAATCAGCTTGTGCCATCTGAGGAGTCCTAGCAGCATCACTCACAGCCGCCAGCATCAGAGCTCTTCTAGACTAAGGGAAGTCTCTAGAAGAGGCCCAACCAAACTTGTTGAAGAAGTCAAAAGATAGTTTAGCTCTAAAAATCTAAATTTCCTGTGAGATACAAACACAAAGCACTCAAAACACCCCTTGAAATGAGGAATTTCAACCTCTATGATTTGTCTATAAAGAATCTATTTTTAGAAGATTCTATTTTTTAAAGAATCTATTTTTTAAATCTATTTTTTAAATCTATTTTTTAAAGAATCTGGAACATAATTCCAGTTATGCTGGAAGACTAAAATGACACCGTTCTCCATTCAAAGATTCTTATCCCAGAATATCAGAAGCTTTTTCATTTTAGCTTAGGATTCTGCTAAAACTAACCTTAAAACCCACACATATCAATCTATCTGTTAATAACCTAATATTACAATCTGTATATATACTACAAACCATATTAAATGCTTTCATGCAGACATGACTAAGTTTACAGTTGTCAGTTGTATTCAACAAGCAGTGAGATGACAACAGTGACAGGTTAAACACAGGCAGCGCATGGAGAGAGATAACATCTTATTAAACCAGATAACACAGGTATAGCTGTTTCTCCCTCCTCCTCCCCTGTCCATTAAAGCTGGTATAATAGAAGGATATTACTAATGCCTATAAAACCCACTCTACTTCACATTCTTAGACCAACACTACTGCTACTGCTATCACAAGCTTAATGTATTTGTGAATTAATTCAAATGAGATTCTGGAGAAACTGCATGGAGAAGATGACATCATTAGACTGGCACACAGGAGAAGAGGCTTTAGCTTAAGTTCAGAGGCCATAAGCACACCAACAGTGCAAGTTTTTCACGCCCTTACTAGGGCATTAGGTAAGCAAAGCTGAATAGGTATAAAATGAATCTTAAAGGAGAAAAAACCCTCAGAACTCCACAAAAGACTGAGAGCCAAGAGTCTCCCTGGCACACACACAGGGCTCCCTCCTTGCCTGGAGCTCCATGTGTAGTAAAACCAGCTGGTGTCTAATGCCCTTTATATCTTTCTCCTGATCTCTAGGAAAATGAAAGAAGAGAGAATATTTATTAATTACATTAACCTGTTTAGAAAGATAAAGCATCAACGCAATTTGCTATGGCTTTTATATAAAAAAGGCCCCCCTGAATTCCAAGAGAAAAGCATGAGCTGCAGATAGCTAAAACCAGGAGCAACTCCCTGTCCTACACATCAGATCTGGAGAAGCAGAGAAGCTGGAGCATCTAAATCAGGGCAGAAAAAGAAATACACGAAGAAATACACGACTCTGCTCATATGAGCAAGCAAAGGGGGGGATACAGGAGCCAAAAAGAGAAGCAAGAAGAGGGAAAAGAGCTCAGTAGTTCCAGTCTTTAAAAGACAATTTCTATTACAAGTAAGTAAATAACTAAATCAAAACTCCAAGGGGTAAGTGCCACTCATCATGCCACAGGATGCAACTGCACACACAGTTCTTTAACTGTATCTGTCAGACTGCTTTAAATTTCTATTTTTAATTGTAGGATTTAATCTGGATCAATCTGGCATTTTAACCAGTCCGTAATGTGGGACCAGTTAAAGCAGGTATAGATAGAACTGAGAAGACAGTAGCATTGAGTGACTAGACAGGAAGATTTTCAGTAACAACCAACAGTAACAAGTAGTTGAAGGTAGTAACCAGTTACCAGGACAGCAACCTTAAAAAGAGATCCTTTCATTTAGAAATTATTCTTTCTATTAGTAAGTATGTTTTGACAGTATTCTTCCTTTCACTATGTAGTGTCATTTAAGCACACAGAATTCTAGAATAAGAAAGTGGACTAATTACAGGATTTTTCTTTTCAGTCAAGCTTAGAACTGCAATTAGTCTTTGATACAGACTGTTTGAAGTACAGGTAGACAAACTAACCTTTCTTTGTAGGTGCATCTTGCACAGACAAGGTAATGAGTTTCTGGTTGGCAGGCAGAATGGGCCGCTCGGATTCTGCCTGTTTCCGCTTCATCTCGCGGTTGAACTGCCGTCTCTCAGCCCAGGTTCTGAACTTTTTTACAGTAACTTGTTCAAAGTCAAAACGCTTTTCAAGATAGCGTCTAAAATCTTCCAGATCTAAGAGACACAAGTGAGTTACTCTCTACTTTACCACTTAGCACGCATTAAGTTCACTACTTCCACTGTTTTTAAACATGTTATCATTACTTTTTTAGACTAGGAGCAAAAGTAACATACTCAAGGTTCAGATGCTATCTTATACTAACAGAACTAATTACAAGTTCTTCTGTTACTGGGTCAAGTGCAAAACATTTGTGCAAACTAGAAAATGGGGAGGGGAAGCATTTTATTCTCTCACTTGAAGATTTTACTAAGCCATAACTAGTGTAATACCCAGCACAATTTGTAATGAAACACCAGTAATTGCTCTATTTCATCACCTATTCACCTCAGTACCTGGAGCAAGGTGTAACAGTAGTAATGCTATTAGACTCAGTTTCCTGAAGCCTGACCTGACTACAGCTGCCATGAAACGCTACATAATAACATTCCATGAGTAACCTCTGGCCTCTAAACAGGATTTAACACATTCATCTTCACATACAGAGTACTAAAACACTGTCGTCGTCCCCCCTGAAGTACAGCTGCTTCTCCTTTATAGGATATCTTTGCAGATGTAATCAGCAAAAGTAAAGAGCAGCATTCCAAGATGTAAGCAAACAAAAGCAAGCTGCTGGTATTGTTTCCTTCCACAAGGCACTCCACATGCAAGTCACAGTTATACTTGAGCACTCAGTATTTTGTTCTCAGTAACACAGAACTGATCCTATTTAGAGAGAGAGACAGACAGATGAACTGCATGTAGAAAATAACTGAGTTTTGCTGCTAAACACTGATTTTTTCTTTTTTAATCTGTTGGCATGTTTTAGACTGAATGAGGACAGACGTAACAAGTGTTATGTCTGAACACTACAAAGGTAAGTGGCAGACTACAATCATATCAATGTTCTGAGCAGCAGTACGTTACTTGGATGGTACTCTCAGGTATGTAGTAGTTTGTGTAAGCGGCACATGAACTTTCTCTCCAGGTTCCTCTATAAGATTGGCTGTGATTTCAGCATGACTTCTTTAGGCAGCTTTTTGTGTAAAAGCTATCAGACTTGCATAAATACAATAATGAAGCAACACACCCCTTTGCATGAATGCAATTATATTTACATAACTTACTCTGCTAGATTTAAACTAAATTTGCTTATTTGCACAACTGCACCATTTACCTTAAGAGATCATACTGAAAATAGATATAATTCAGCCAGTACAGAGACTGCACAGAATAGCCTAAATAAAGAAGTCAAACACTCTTAACAACATCAACTCATACATAAACATTGATTTAACTGGTTCTTAAACTGTGTCTACAGGACTAAACTTCCTAAATTTTCACATTTTTGTGTGCAAACCTTTTGCATGTGGACTCTCAGCAAAAGCCTCCACTGTTTCTCTTGCTGTTAAAATCAAACTTTATTTCTAATACTGGATCTACTTTTCCAGATCTCTGCATACAAAAAACCATGCAGAAAGACAACTGACCACTTGATCTCAGGCAATGTATTATTCAGTTACCAAGTCTGGAATAAAGCATATGCATCCTAAATGCCATTACCCCAGCTCCAGCCAAGAAAAGACTCTACTTTCCATACATACCTACAGATTCATCTTTACATACTTCAACTTTGGCCTTAACTTGTCCTAAGGCTCCTTGTGCTGCATCTCCCCCTGTAGGGTCTTTCTCATCTAAAGGCCCAGAGTCAGCAGCAGTGGAATCTGGTTCTTCTGTTTGGCAGTCCAGTTCTGAAGATTTATCTAAGTGCTTTACAGGTGATACTTCCCCATTTGGGGTTATGTCATTGTTTTGTTCCCTTTCCTCATTTTCCTTCATTTTTTTGTAATGAAAGCAGGGAATGCTAGTAAGGGGAGGATCATGTTTCTGCAAATATAAAATACAGGGTGTTTCAGTACCTCAAGGACAACAAAAGCAACACTCAAACCCAAAAGATGTTAGTTATCAAGACGGAAGTTACTTTTATTTACTCTATGCTCAAGCTTCTCTTTAGTCAGAAACCTTATTCTACTCAAGGTCTGAGTACATCCATTCCTATGATATCACTGTGTAAATCTGATACTAACCTTCAAAGTATGTTTGCTGTTTCAGATCCAAACTATATTCTGTTCAATCACTTGCAAATCATAGAATCACACAATGGTTAGGGCTGGAAAGGACCTTAAGATCATCTAGTTCCAATCTGCCACCATGGGCATGGACACCTCGCACTAAATACTACATGCTTTCATAAAGTCCATTGAGCTCTCTTGGGATATAAGCCTATGGTATTAAATTCAATTTGTGCAAATTCCTTGGGTTCAATGTCACATGCTTACTTCCAGAATGTGGACTATTAAGCCACAGCTCAGGCTAGTTTATAGCTACATTTTGCAGCCATACACTAGAACAACGAAGGCACCAAACAAGATGATTTTATTCATTTTAACTGCCCAAACTCACTGCAAAAACTGAAAAAGAAAACACTAGGAAAAATCATATTATATTTTCAGAAACAGAGGAGTTTATTTTTCAAATACCTTAATTCTAACACTGGAAAGAAGTCTGCTAAAGTAGAAAAACAGTCATCTGTTTGCAGGAACATGCCTCATCCTTAGATCTCGGTAAGTATTTAAGTAATTGACAGCTCTCACCCTTATGCTTCCTGTTCCCAAGAAATAAGGTCTAGACCAGGTAACAACTCTAGATTCCCTGTGCAGATATACAGGAATGCCCGAGTTATGGAATGTCATGATCCATCCATCTGGCAAAGGTTCTGTAGGAGGGCGGCCACGACCTTTAAAGCAAAGAACGGCTTTAAACTGGGACAGACTGCTCAGACAAACAGAAAAAGAAGCAGTTTTTATTTTTATTGCTTTTTCTGTCTCAAAGGATAAAATGACACTGAAACAAGACTAAACCAGGTTTTGGTTTGCTTTAATAAAAAGGCATACGCTTCTAAACCACATTAAATCCTGTGAAATTACAGATTCTGTTTACAACCAAAAAGCAATGGTAGCACTAATTTCTATACAGACTGATTTGTTCATTTCACCAGTGAATTTTCTCTTCTCTTCAGTCTTCTTTATGTATTTATATCATCACAGGCATCATTGTATTTAATGGAAAAGTCATACTTTTGAAACAAGTGAATTTTCCATTAAGATTTTCTGTACTTGACACTCAGGGATGAATTTAAATTGAGACACCACCAGACCCAAACAGCCAGCAATGAGTTAGGCTGTAAGCTTGGGCTTTCCTATTATATTTTTCAGCTTAAGCACAATACGAACAAGGATCAAGCTCACAAGTACCACAAATAACCTTCAGCTGTTTTCACAGCACTGAAGTCAAAATCATCCCAGATCATCCTCCCCACCACAGGTAACATTCTTCATAGTTTCTCACAAATCCAGACACTAAAATACATTCTCATTACATACAGAATGTGGAGATCAAAACCCTCTCCAGAATCAACTTCACTGCCCAGGAATGTGAAAAATCTTATCCTATAGTAAGAAGCCTTCAGACTATGAAGTTCTGTAACATATTAACAATTTCACAAGAATTGCTATCCTACACTTTGCTTGCTAAGATACTTCTGTTCTACAGATATGCCACATAAGAAAGAATAATCTATTTTAATGAACATTCACTTACTTTTAAGTACAGTTTTAATTTTGGTCATCATTGGCTGCACACTCGTTTCTCCATCAGACTGGTGATCACTTTCACCAGCATATTTCTCATTTTCTAGTCTCCTTGTTTTGGGTGCTCGAAGACCCTCTTCCAGCAGAGCATCCACATCATTATCAAAGTCATCCTGCAAGAGACTTCATCAGACACTATCCTTATGGGCCTACAGCCTCCCTTTCCCCTTGCAAAGAGAGAATATATTTTCACTATGTACTTCCATAGAGAGAGAGAAACTAGAATTTTCCAATGATTCCAGTAAAAAAGACTGAAAAATAAGAAAATAAGATTTTGTAAGTGAGAACTGGTATTTTTCATGACATAAAGAGCTGCAATTGTCTAAGAAGTGTTTTAAAAGCTATTTTTAAGCAAGACTATAGAAGCTGCCACACAACTCGGAAGTTGATCAAGACAATTTACAAAAGTTTTAAGCCAAAATTCTGTCCCTGAAAATTCCACATTTTTGAACCAAGCACTGCACATTCCCAGAAAAGACTGTTTAAGTGGACATCTTTGCATATTTTTTCCCAAGCCACTTGGAAGCCTCTTACCCACCAAAACCCTTTGTCTTTACTTACCTCATACGAGTAATTCAAGGTTTCTTCATCCACTTTATCTCTTTGAACGATTGCTTTAGATGTGAACCCTCCTCCTTCTTCATCTATTTCCATCAAATTGTCGGTAAAATCTTCTAGCTCATCCAGAACTGCGTATTCTACTCTCTTTTCCTGATCAATATCATTTTCATCATCTTTCTTGTCATCATTTTCACCCCCTGTCCCTACAGCTTTACCATTACTACCACCAAAAGGACAAACATGCAAATCCCCATTGACATTATTAATACCAAAATCTGTCTCTGCCTTATAATCCTGCTCAATTCCAGTGTACAGAACCTTCCTATCTTTGCTTTTGCAGCTTTCTGTAAAGCTAACACTAATTTTGACATCTTTAAGTAACTTAAGATCTGGGGTGAACTTTCGAACTGACGGTGCATGACGAGCAGTTCTTGGGCTTTGGTCACTATTGTTAGGGTCTACTATAAGACGACTTTTGTAGCAGGCAGATCCCTTTGTGAGAAGCTGTGTTCTGCAGATACTGTGCGTGTCCCCAGCAGGGGTATCTGACTGTCCATCACCACCAGAGCCAACGTCCATTACCTCTGCGTCACTGGACGTTTGCAGGGGAGGTGGTGGAGGCTGTTCATTAGGCGGCAGAGGTGGGGGACAAGTGTGATTCTCCACATTCATTTCTCTTGCAGGTTCTTTAGGGAGGGGAGGTACATTTTCATATTTCTCCATTTTTAAAACTACTGTTTTTAAAAAACACAACGCTTTAATAAATGTTTATATCTATATTCCTAACATGCATAAGTCCATCAAGATTGGTTTATCATGTTCTAGTCAATATGCAACACTGATGATTCAGTTAAGCTGACTACATTGTTCTTTTCATTAATGTAGACAGCTTTCAGAATCACTGTCTCAATTATTGGAAATCACAATGCATTCAGCTTAAATAGCTGAAGACTAAGACTGCATCTTCATTGGACAAGCAGCTCTCCCTTTCCTCTTTCAACCTACAAGAAGAAGAAGAAAAAAGAAAGAAGTCTTTGTCACAGAATTAAAATGAAAGAAATGGAAACATTGCCCCACCAAAAATCAAAACTGTCCCTGCCTCGGGCAGAAATCACAAGTAGAACTAAAAGTGACTTCTTTACAGTGAAAAAAACAGGCTATCTGCTTTCTGAATGAGGCTGAAATGAGATTGTACTGCTTGATCTGTGCACCACCACAAGAATTTGCTGACATAGTTGCCTGTATAATTTGTTGACTATCTCTGCTCAGTTATAGGCAGGGCATTAAGCACGGCTTTTGTAGACAGCAAACTAAAAACTGTTTTGGGGGGATTCTCCTACTATTTGTCATAACCTGGTATGGAGCCATACTTACCCATGCAGCAGAAAGGGTAATTTACAGTTTAAGACAATCTGCAAAACCAACAAGACTGTAACAAGTATGGTCTCATAAGACACATGGCATTTTGGAAGTTTAAGTTATTCGATATTTTTGAAATCTCACTGGAAGCTTTAACAGGAAATCTCACAATTTACTAAAAACTCACAGAAATTACTCCCTAGATAACCAGATAGTAGACATTTGAACTTCATTCCATACTACTGTGGAACTATATAATATTCAGGCCCAGACACACAGCGTTAAAGCTCAATTCATTCTGGAAGGCACTTAGAAACCACTGGTTTAGGTAACTCATACTAGCAAAAATATATATTTGCTGTAAGAAATTTTACAGGGGGCAGGAGTGTGTATTTTGGGTTTGTATGGGGTTGTTTACACTAAATGGGTTCTTTCTGCTATTTCTGCTTCTTCAATTATACTTTTGTCATCTGAGCAGCACTACAAACGCCTGGGGAAAGGAAGCATAATTTCTTACCTGTTATTTTGGTTTCTCCAAGTCCCACCATGCCACCCCAAACTGGGCTTAAATATTCCTACCAGCTACAAATAAAGCAGTGCTCCTCTGCTCAAGGCAGCCAGCTGGCTGAATCTGCTGGCTGCCTTGGACTCAAAAGATTTCCAGGTAGTAGAGAAAGTCTACACAAGGCCTCCAGAAAGACAAGCTGCAAGCCCTTAGCGTTGCTGTGTGACGTTTGATGGCAACAGGGCTGAAACCTCTGGGTTGTCATGAGGGACTTACAGAAGCCAAATATAATTCTCTAATGGATTTCTATGCCAGCCCAGACAGAACAAACCAACAGCAATAACCAAACACCAACTGAAGCAAGGCAGGGAGCTTGGAATCAAGAGTTATGGGATTAAAAACCATACGTAGCAGCATACAGAAGCTACCTACCTGGAAGCTGGAGGGAAGCAAAATATACAACAGAGCAAACTCTTATTTTAGTGATTTGGAAAGAAAGTAAGTTTTGCTGGTGCAGCAGAACGGTTCTTATTTTGTGGAGGGTTTGTTTTTAATAAACTCAAACCTGTAATACATGCAATACACGAGCTTGACATGCACTATGGAATTACTAAGGAAAAAGCCTCCATTTTGATAAAAGCTCTAAAATAATCCCATTGCCTTTGCTACAAACATTACTTTCTTGAATGAAAAAGAGCTCATTCATCAGTAAGACAAACAGTTCTATACATTTAAATCCACTCCATCCTGCAAGATGTTCATACAATCACCCAAGCAGTGATCAGTTCCTTCTTCTTTCAACAAGTTCTGAAACACCTTATGTTACACAGAACACTTCTAGAAACACATTTGTACAATAACCTTCCCCCTTCCTCATCTTCAGATTAAAAAGAAAGACAAATTATTAAGTTCTTCACAATGAATCATGAGTGTATTCACTGTTAGTTCTGAACAAAAGAATCAAAAGTCACAGTACAAGTTTAGTAACTCCTGGAAAGTAAATGCTGAAATAATCTGATTTTTCCACCTCAGAGTCTTTAGAAGACTCATGAAAAGTGCAAACACAAATAATTTACACAGAAATTCCATACTGAAATTGGTATTCTAGAATTTGAAAGGACACCACCTTCCCATATGACCAAGGGGCTGCCTGGTCCAACTAGAAAACCTGGTTTTGACAAGTCTTAAGACATGACTGTAAATGCAGTTTCCACAATCCTGATACACATCCCGCTCCTACGCTAAAGAGTGTTTTAATACCATCCATGTCAAAACACAAGAAATTAATCTTTACCTGCCTAGCTCTGGTAGTTCGCTGATACAACACCTCCGCTCTTTGTGGAAGAGACATCTCATTATTCTATTCAAGCACTATTAACAATTAAATTCTTGTTGTCTTCCCTTGCTTGTTGGCCTTGAAAATAATGAATAGCATTCCAAATCACTGCCAGGGATTGTCTACTACTCAGTACACACACTGTAGCCAGAAAAAGTACCAGACCACGATGAGTTCAAGCTAGCTTTTGCATCTCTCGCCACAAACCTGCCACATCCCCAGGGTACGATAACAGAGGCCGGCAGCTCTACAGTTACAGTGGGCTACAATACCTCCCTATGAACTACAAAAAGACAGGGAGAAGCAAAGTAACACAGGTCCAATTCCCATGTACTTTTATGCCAACTGATGCTACAATACGCCTTTTACATCAGGGCTGGAAAAAACACAAATGACCAAACCAACAAAGCCAATAAGGATTTTCCCTTAGATATCAGGTATTTTAAAAGACAGAAGGGATAAATCCTAAAAGGATAAGTTAGATAAGCCAAAGTGCCAAAATGGAACTACATAAAGGGAACACAATCACCACATGTAAAACCAGACTTTGCATACTAGGTCATGTAATATTAGCATACAATGTAAGTCCGTCTGCCTATTGTCAGCCTCAATTAGCTTGCCCTGAAAGAACAGATTTTATTCTCCACAGCTCCAAGTTTCATTGAGAGTTTCCATAAGGACTCCTTAAAGACATGTGGAACACCACTGACAGCTACAAGAGCTGTCAGCTATAAGACACTGACAACATGAATGCACAGCTCATGCTCTGCTGATCACCCGCACATGGAAATCTCACATTTTTAGTTGCCTGCTCTTATTTTAGCTGATTATTTGGAAAAGTTTCATGTCACAAAGTAAACTGAGAGAAACAGATACATGGTAAACATCTAGATGTAATGTAGCAAACTACACAGGTCAAACTACACAGAAGCAATGCCTTGGCTTGGTTATCTTAGAGATCATATTTTTAGGGCAGAAAGAAAAAAATACTCTTTGTTAGTAAGTACCACTGCTTATTCCCACAATCAGAACATGGAGGCTGGAAGTACAGAGGAAAGGGTACCTCCTTCCAAGACAGGAAAAGACCAGACTCTTAGAATTTGTAACCAGCACTGGCCCAACTCAAAGAGGAACTCCCTTTGCTGTACAACATATTAGCAGTCTTACAAGGGAGTTCAGGAAAGAACATACTTTCTTCATGCATACCTGTAGCTGCAGTCAGGAACATTGAACAGCAGACCACAGATTCCCTCCCCAGAAATCACTTTTAAAAAGAAACTGGATTCCTTGTCAGAAACCGCTTATTTCAGCCAGTGGATCTCCAAAGGAACAGTGGCTCAGAGCAAAATCTCCTTAGTTGCTATCCAAATACAAAGGTCTCCTCCTCATCCTCTGGCTCCAAAAAGCACTTCTGCAGAGCAGGATTCATGCAGCACTAATCACACTTGAAGATCCACTCCACAATTATCTACCTTCTTCTTATCATACCTATACCTATTTTATCTTTTTCATGCATAGTCCTAAAACCAAATTAATCCTATTATCAACTGCTAAAAAAAGGAGGGCCGAATTTATTTTCTTTAAACCAGAATAAGAAGCTTCACATAAAAAATGTACTGTAAGTTAGCTACTACGTACCAGAACTCCCTTCTCTCCCCATTATAAGTTTCAGAATAGAAAGATTCTGAAGGAAAACCACTTTGTGTAAGTCATCAAGACAGTTTCAGAAAATGCAGTTTGGGCCCAACCATAATATTATCAGTGGCAAACACAGACAAGAGCGGAAACATCCCTAGTTCCTAAGACCTCATCCCATTCCAGAACGAACACAATACCTCATTTTGGAGAGGCACCCTCAGAAACGGCAAAGCAATTGCTGCGTTTATACCTCGGCCTGCTTTCTGGCAGGGTATAGGGGGTTTCAATTAGTTGTGTAAAACAAGAAACGTTTTAAAGAAGTCTGCAAATCAGAGCCTAGGACAGAGAAAAATACATTCTTCTTTTCACATCACAAATAGCTTCTTACTTGTGAAAAGAAAAAACAGACACAATGAACCCAATTCTCCTCTCATCCTCTCAAAAAGCAGAATAATCCTGAGAGTCAAAAGGAGCTGCCCGAAAGAACCAGTGACCTAACTCCTTACCCAGAATTCAAAATCAGAACACTCAAGCTTAGTTATCTACAGAGACAGGAAAAGAGATTCACTCACAAATGGACAACTACAGATCCAATTCCAATACCCTGAATGCACAACCTAAAGGAATAAAGACATTGAATGGGTTCACACACCAAGCTCTCAACCCCAGTTTATGAGGGAATGATGGCTGGATGTTACAGGGCCCACCTAAGCAAGCAAACGGACTTTATTGATAACCTGAAGCCTAAGGAAAAGGGGTGCAAAAGAGAGAACTCTATTTTTCCAGTCAAAAAAAGACACAGAAAGTTAGAAGAATAAACCTTTTAGAGACTGAACGAGTTAATTTAGACAAAAGTGTAACTCTGTGTCATTATTAATTGAAAGAACACGAAAGAATCCTGAGGGTTACAGACGCACCACGTTATCTTCGCTGTCCCAGTGTACCAGGCCTAACAGAAGTGAACGGGCGGGCACACACGCGTTGGTGAAGGGCTGCTTTTTCTGCCTGACTTCACACAGGAGACAAGACACGCTCTGCTCCCCCGTACAAACGGATGTGCCCAGCGGAAATCCTCCCTCTCGCCCTCCCGTCACCCCAGACACACACACACGTACCGCGAGACACACCGCGCTGCAGAAACTCCCCAGAGTCGGTACTCCCCATCACCCCGACAAGGTGCGGGGAGGAGAGAAAGACATGGCGTTCCCTTCCCTTCTGCCACTCCGAATACAACTGCAGGGCGAGAGCGAGTGGGGATGCGGCTGTAGCCGGGACAATTCTCCCCCTACCAACCTCCCCCTCCAAAGGAAACCCCAAACCCTAATCCGAAACACCAACAACAAACCGCCCTGAACAAAACAGGACACCAGCTCTGAGGGAAGGACGCTCTGGCCGCGGGCGGGGGGAAGAGCACCACAGCAGCACCCGCGGGGTAGGGCAGCTCCTCCATGCCCGCAAAAGCGGTCGGGTGTCGCTGCATTTGCTCCGGCTGCTCAGAGAAGGCTCCTCACGGCTCACCCACCCGCGGTGGCGGGCCGGCCGGCCCCCGCAGGCACCGCGGCCTGTGGGGACGGAGGGGCTCCTG